>CM042442.1:33870466-33972495 GCA_023631565.1 Gymnocephalus cernua | reverse complement strand
CCCTAACCCTAACCCTAACCCTAACCCTAACCCTAACCCTAACCCTAACCCTAACCCTAACCCTAACCCTAACCCTAACCCTAACCCTAACCCCCTAACCCCCTAACCCTAACCCTAACCCTAACCCTAACCCTAACCCTAACCCCTAACCCTAACCCTAACCCTAACCCTAACCCTAACCCCTAACCCCTAACCCTAACCCTAACCCTAAACCCAACCTATCCTTTCCTTGCCCTAAGTCCCTCCCCCTCTTCCCTAACCTTAACCACGACCTTTACCCCTAACCTCAACCCCTATTGGATCACAAAAAGCACTTTAGTGCAGAAAGGCTTCTCTCTGTTGGTGGATGGGAGCGGGTGGAGATCGGTTTCCACTAGTAGTTTGTGCATTGGAATCCCGCCGCCTTCGGCGACGGGATTCTCTTTTCTAACTCCTAACCCTAACCCTAACCCTAACCCTAACCCTAACCCTAACCCTGACATTGTCATATCGGCTTTACAATGCCAGCTGTGTTAGGTGACATTGCGAAGCCGGCTTTACAATGTCAGCGTTGTTAGGTGACATTGCCATATCGGCTTTACAATGCCAGCTGTGTTAGGTGACATTGCGAAGCCGGCTTTACAATGTCAGCGTTGTTAGGTGACATTGCCATATCGGCTTTACAATGCCAGCTGTGTTAGGTGACATTGCGAAGCCGGCTTTACAATGTCAGCGTTGTTAGGTGACATTGCCATATCGGCTTTACAATGCCAGCTGTGTTAGGTGACATTGCGAAGCCGGCTTTACCATGTCAGCGTTGTTAGGTGACATTGCCATATCGGCTTTACAATGCCAGCTGTGTTAGGTGACATTGCGAAGCCGGCTTTACAATGTCAGCGTTGTTAGGTGACATTGCCAAATCGGCTTTACAATGCCTGGTGTGTTAAGGGACATTGCAAAATGGAAAGTACTGTTCCCACCCGCTTTAGTTAGCATGCCATCAACAGACTATGCTAAAAAAAAAAATTCAAAATTTTGCACCGTGACAGAAGTCAATGTGCACACAGAGGGTTGTATATACAAAGTGCAAACATTTGTATAGTGTATGTGCTGTGGCTGTTGCCACTTGCAACAGCTATTGGTTAAGGATCATCACTTGATGATCGTGGTTATTACCCCCTTACCTAGTTTTTGAACCAGCCTTGGTTGACGAATTTTTTCTAAGTAAGACATTGCGAAGCCGGCTTTACAATGTCAGCGTTGTTAGGTGACATTGCCATATCGGATTTACAATGCCAGCTGTGTTAGGTGACATTGCGAAGCCGGCTTTACAATGTCAGCGTTGTTAGGTGACATTGCCATATCGGCTTTACAATGCCAGCTGTGTTAGGTGACATTACGAAGCCGGCTTTACAATGCCAGCTGTGTTAGGTGACATTGCGAAGCCGGCTTTACAATGCCCTAACCCCCTAACGCTAAGCCTAAACCTAACCATTCTAGCACAGTTTTGCCTAAACCCAACCGTCGTCATTTGCAAAGCCAGACTTACAATGTCTGCCCACCCACAGTTAAGGATCATCACTTTGTCGCTATTACCCCTTTACCCCAGTTCCTTAACCAGCCTTGGTTGACAAAAAAAAGTCCAAGTGTCAAAAACACACTCATTGCGAAGCCGGCTTTACAATGCCCAACCCTGGGGAGCCACCCATGGCCCCCCAGAAAGGGGCTCACCTCCCGGGTACACATTCAGGAAAAAGGGCCCACCTGCGGGCACCTTGACCTCCGGTCAAACCTGGGCACCCACACTTAAGCCCCCCCCTGTGACCATGCAAAACCCCGCAGCCAAGATGTCCGTGCCCCTGGTATACCATTTCACTAAAATTGCCATGACGGCTTTACAATGAAGCGCGTTTTCACACTTAGAATCTAGCTGTTGGATTTCGTTCCAAAAGCGCCATATATGGCGCGATCGGAACAGCATCCAACAGCTAATTTCAAAGTGTCAAATATACATCATTGCGAAGCCGGCTTTGCAATGCTAGTGTTGCTAGGTGACATTGCGAAGCCGGCTTTACAATGTCAGCGTTGTTAGGTGACATTGCCATATCGGCTTTACAATGCCAGCTGTGTTAGGTGACATTGCGAAGCCGGCTTTACAATGTCAGCGTTGTTAGGTGACATTGCCATATCGGCTTTACAATGCCAGCTGTGTTAGGTGACATTGCGAAGCCGGCTTTACAATGTCAGCGTTGTTAGGTGACATTGCCATATCGGCTTTACAATGCCAGCTGTGTTAGGTGACATTGCGAAGCCGGCTTTACAATGTCAGCGTTGTTAGGTGACATTGCCATATCGGCTTTACAATGCCAGCTGTGTTAGGTGACATTGCGAAGCCGGCTTTACAATGTCAGCGTTGTTAGGTGACATTGCCATATCGGCTTTACAATGCCAGCTGTGTTAGGTGACATTGCGAAGCCGGCTTTACCATGTCAGCGTTGTTAGGTGACATTGCCATATCGGCTTTACAATGCCAGCTGTGTTAGGTGACATTGCGAAGCCGGCTTTACAATGTCAGCGTTGTTAGGTGACATTGCCAAATCGGCTTTACAATGCCTGGTGTGTTAAGGGACATTGCAAAATGGAAAGTACTGTTCCCACCCGCTTTAGTTAGCATGCCATCAACAGACTATGCTAAAAAAAAAAATTCAAAATTTTGCACCGTGACAGAAGTCAATGTGCACACAGAGGGTTGTATATACAAAGTGCAAACATTTGTATAGTGTATGTGCTGTGGCTGTTGCCACTTGCAACAGCTATTGGTTAAGGATCATCACTTGATGATCGTGGTTATTACCCCCTTACCTAGTTTTTGAACCAGCCTTGGTTGACGAATTTTTTCTAAGTAAGACATTGCGAAGCCGGCTTTACAATGTCAGCGTTGTTAGGTGACATTGCCATATCGGATTTACAATGCCAGCTGTGTTAGGTGACATTGCGAAGCCGGCTTTACAATGTCAGCGTTGTTAGGTGACATTGCCATATCGGCTTTACAATGCCAGCTGTGTTAGGTGACATTACGAAGCCGGCTTTACAATGCCAGCTGTGTTAGGTGACATTGCGAAGCCGGCTTTACAATGCCCTAACCCCCTAACGCTAAGCCTAAACCTAACCATTCTAGCACAGTTTTGCCTAAACCCAACCGTCGTCATTTGCAAAGCCAGACTTACAATGTCTGCCCACCCACAGTTAAGGATCATCACTTTGTCGCTATTACCCCTTTACCCCAGTTCCTTAACCAGCCTTTGTTGACAAAAAAAAGTCCAAGTGTCAAAAACACACTCATTGCGAAGCCGGCTTTACAATGCCCAACCCTGGGGAGCCACCCATGGCCCCCCAGAAAGGGGCTCACCTCCCGGGTACACATTCAGGAAAAAGGGCCCACCTGCGGGCACCTTGACCTCCGGTCAAACCTGGGCACCCACACTTAAGCCCCCCCCTGTGACCATGCAAAACCCCGCAGCCAAGATGTCCGTGCCCCTGGTATACCATTTCACTAAAATTGCCATGACGGCTTTACAATGAAGCGCATTTTCACACTTAGAATCTAGCTGTTGGATTTCGTTCCAAAAGCGCCATATATGGCGCGATCGGAACAGCATCCAACAGCTAATTTCAAAGTGTCAAATATACATCATTGCGAAGCCGGCTTTGCAATGCTAGTGTTGCTAGGTGACATTGCGAAGCCGGCTTTACAATGTCAGCGTTGTTAGGTGACATTGCCATATCGGCTTTACAATGCCAGCTGTGTTAGGTGACATTGCGAAGCCGGCTTTACAATGTCAGCGTTGTTAGGTGACATTGCCATATCGGCTTTACAATGCCAGCTGTGTTAGGTGACATTGCGAAGCCGGCTTTACAATGTCAGCGTTGTTAGGTGACATTGCCATATCGGCTTTACAATGCCAGCTGTGTTAGGTGACATTGCGAAGCCGGCTTTACAATGTCAGCGTTGTTAGGTGACATTGCCATATCGGCTTTACAATGCCAGCTGTGTTAGGTGACATTACGAAGCCGGCTTTACAATGCCAGCTGTGTTAGGTGACATTGCGAAGCCGGCTTTACAATGCCCTAACCCCCTAACGCTAAGCCTAAACCTAACCATTCTAGCACAGTTTTGCCTAAACCCAACCGTCGTCATTTGCAAAGCCAGACTTACAATGTCTGCCCACCCACAGTTAAGGATCATCACTTTGTCGCTATTACCCCTTTACCCCAGTTCCTTAACCAGCCTTGGTTGACAAAAAAAAGTCCAAGTGTCAAAAACACACTCATTGCGAAGCCGGCTTTACAATGCCCAACCCTGGGGAGCCACCCATGGCCCCCCAGAAAGGGGCTCACCTCCCGGGTACACATTCAGGAAAAAGGGCCCACCTGCGGGCACCTTGACCTCCGGTCAAACCTGGGCACCCACACTTAAGCCCCCCCCTGTGACCATGCAAAACCCCGCAGCCAAGATGTCCGTGCCCCTGGTATACCATTTCACTAAAATTGCCATGACGGCTTTACAATGAAGCGCATTTTCACACTTAGAATCTAGCTGTTGGATTTCGTTCCAAAAGCGCCATATATGGCGCGATCGGAACAGCATCCAACAGCTAATTTCAAAGTGTCAAATATACATCATTGCGAAGCCGGCTTTGCAATGCTAGTGTTGCTAGGTGACATTGCGAAGCCGGCTTTACAATGTCAGCGTTGTTAGGTGACATTGCCATATCGGCTTTACAATGCCAGCTGTGTTAGGTGACATTGCGAAGCCGGCTTTACAATGTCAGCGTTGTTAGGTGACATTGCCATATCGGCTTTACAGTGCCAGCTGTGTTAGGTGACATTGCGAAGCCGGCTTTACAATGTCAGCGTTGTTAGGTGACATTGCCATATCGGCTTTACAATGCCAGCTGTGTTAGGTGACATTGCGAAGCCGGCTTTACAATGTCAGCGTTGTTAGGTGACATTGCCATATCGGCTTTACAATGCCAGCTGTGTTAGGTGACATTACGAAGCCGGCTTTACAATGCCAGCTGTGTTAGGTGACATTGCGAAGCCGGCTTTACAATGCCCTAACCCCCTAACGCTAAGCCTAAACCTAACCATTCTAGCACAGTTTTGCCTAAACCCAACCGTCGTCATTTGCAAAGCCAGACTTACAATGTCTGCCCACCCACAGTTAAGGATCATCACTTTGTCGCTATTACCCCTTTACCCCAGTTCCTTAACCAGCCTTGGTTGACAAAAAAAAGTCCAAGTGTCAAAAACACACTCATTGCGAAGCCGGCTTTACAATGCCCAACCCTGGGGAGCCACCCATGGCCCCCCAGAAAGGGGCTCACCTCCCGGGTACACATTCAGGAAAAAGGGCCCACCTGCGGGCACCTTGACCTCCGGTCAAACCTGGGCACCCACACTTAAGCCCCCCCCTGTGACCATGCAAAACCCCGCAGCCAAGATGTCCGTGCCCCTGGTATACCATTTCACTAAAATTGCCATGACGGCTTTACAATGAAGCGCATTTTCACACTTAGAATCTAGCTGTTGGATTTCGTTCCAAAAGCGCCATATATGGCGCGATCGGAACAGCATCCAACAGCTAATTTCAAAGTGTCAAATATACATCATTGCGAAGCCGGCTTTGCAATGCTAGTGTTGCTAGGTGACATTGCGAAGCCGGCTTTACAATGTCAGCGTTGTTAGGTGACATTGCCATATCGGCTTTACAATGCCAGCTGTGTTAGGTGACATTGCGAAGCCGGCTTTACAATGTCAGCGTTGTTAGGTGACATTGCCATATCGGCTTTACAATGCCAGCTGTGTTAGGTGACATTGCGAAGCCGGCTTTACAATGTCAGCGTTGTTAGGTGACATTGCCATATCGGCTTTACAATGCCAGCTGTGTTAGGTGACATTGCGAAGCCGGTTTTACAATGTCAGCGTTGTTAGGTGACATTGCCATATCGGCTTTACAATGCCAGCTGTGTTAGGTGACATTGCGAAGCCGGCTTTACAATGTCAGCGTTGTTAGGTGACATTGCCATATCGGCTTTACAATGCCAGCTGTGTTAGGTGACATTGCGAAGCCGGCTTTACCATGTCAGCGTTGTTAGGTGACATTGCCATATCGGCTTTACAATGCCAGCTGTGTTAGGTGACATTGCGAAGCCGGCTTTACAATGTCAGCGTTGTTAGGTGACATTGCCAAATCGGCTTTACAATGCCTGGTGTGTTAAGGGACATTGCAAAATGGAAAGTACTGTTCCCACCCGCTTTAGTTAGCATGCCATCAACAGACTATGCTAAAAAAAAAAATTCAAAATTTTGCAACGTGACAGAAGTCAATGTGCACACAGAGGGTTGTATATACAAAGTGCAAACATTTGTATAGTGTATGTGCTGTGGCTGTTGCCACTTGCAACAGCTATTGGTTAAGGATCATCACTTGATGATCGTGGTTATTACCCCCTTACCTAGTTTTTGAACCAGCCTTGGTTGACGAATTTTTTCTAAGTAAGACATTGCGAAGCCGGCTTTACAATGTCAGCGTTGTTAGGTGACATTGCCATATCGGATTTACAATGCCAGCTGTGTTAGGTGACATTGCGAAGCCGGCTTTACAATGTCAGCGTTGTTAGGTGACATTGCCATATCGGCTTTACAATGCCAGCTGTGTTAGGTGACATTGCGAAGCCGGCTTTACAATGTCAGCGTTGTTAGGTGACATTGCCATATCGGCTTTACAATGCCAGCTGTGTTAGGTGACATTGCGAAGCCGGCTTTACAATGTCAGCGTTGTTAGGTGACATTGCCATATCGGCTTTACAATGCCAGCTGTGTTAGGTGACATTACGAAGCCGGCTTTACAATGCCAGCTGTGTTAGGTGACATTGCGAAGCCGGCTTTACAATGCCCTAACCCCCTAACGCTAAGCCTAAACCTAACCATTCTAGCACAGTTTTGCCTAAACCCAACCGTCGTCATTTGCAAAGCCAGACTTACAATGTCTGCCCACCCACAGTTAAGGATCATCACTTTGTCGCTATTACCCCTTTACCCCAGTTCCTTAACCAGCCTTGGTTGACAAAAAAAAGTCCAAGTGTCAAAAACACACTCATTGCGAAGCCGGCTTTACAATGCCCAACCCTGGGGAGCCACCCATGGCCCCCCAGAAAGGGGCTCACCTCCCGGGTACACATTCAGGAAAAAGGGCCCACCTGCGGGCACCTTGACCTCCGGTCAAACCTGGGCACCCACACTTAAGCCCCCCCCTGTGACCATGCAAAACCCCGCAGCCAAGATGTCCGTGCCCCTGGTATACCATTTCACTAAAATTGCCATGACGGCTTTACAATGAAGCGCATTTTCACACTTAGAATCTAGCTGTTGGATTTCGTTCCAAAAGCGCCATATATGGCGCGATCGGAACAGCATCCAACAGCTAATTTCAAAGTGTCAAATATACATCATTGCGAAGCCGGCTTTGCAATGCTAGTGTTGCTAGGTGACATTGCGAAGCCGGCTTTACAATGTCAGCGTTGTTAGGTGACATTGCCATATCGGCTTTACAATGCCAGCTGTGTTAGGTGACATTGCGAAGCCGGCTTTACAATGTCAGCGTTGTTAGGTGACATTGCCATATCGGCTTTACAATGCCAGCTGTGTTAGGTGACATTGCGAAGCCGGCTTTACAATGTCAGCGTTGTTAGGTGACATTGCCATATCGGCTTTACAATGCCAGCTGTGTTAGGTGACATTGCGAAGCCGGCTTTACAATGTCAGCGTTGTTAGGTGACATTGCCATATCGGCTTTACAATGCCAGCTGTGTTAGGTGACATTACGAAGCCGGCTTTACAATGCCAGCTGTGTTAGGTGACATTGCGAAGCCGGCTTTACAATGCCCTAACCCCCTAACGCTAAGCCTAAACCTAACCATTCTAGCACAGTTTTGCCTAAACCCAACCGTCGTCATTTGCAAAGCCAGACTTACAATGTCTGCCCACCCACAGTTAAGGATCATCACTTTGTCGCTATTACCCCTTTACCCCAGTTCCTTAACCAGCCTTGGTTGACAAAAAAAAGTCCAAGTGTCAAAAACACACTCATTGCGAAGCCGGCTTTACAATGCCCAACCCTGGGGAGCCACCCATGGCCCCCCAGAAAGGGGCTCACCTCCCGGGTACACATTCAGGAAAAAGGGCCCACCTGCGGGCACCTTGACCTCCGGTCAAACCTGGGCACCCACACTTAAGCCCCCCCCTGTGACCATGCAAAACCCCGCAGCCAAGATGTCCGTGCCCCTGGTATACCATTTCACTAAAATTGCCATGACGGCTTTACAATGAAGCGCATTTTCACACTTAGAATCTAGCTGTTGGATTTCGTTCCAAAAGCGCCATATATGGCGCGATCGGAACAGCATCCAACAGCTAATTTCAAAGTGTCAAATATACATCATTGCGAAGCCGGCTTTGCAATGCTAGTGTTGCTAGGTGACATTGCGAAGCCGGCTTTACAATGTCAGCGTTGTTAGGTGACATTGCCATATCGGCTTTACAATGCCAGCTGTGTTAGGTGACATTGCGAAGCCGGCTTTACAATGTCAGCGTTGTTAGGTGACATTGCCATATCGGCTTTACAATGCCAGCTGTGTTAGGTGACATTGCGAAGCCGGCTTTACAATGTCAGCGTTGTTAGGTGACATTGCCATATCGGCTTTACAATGCCAGCTGTGTTAGGTGACATTGCGAAGCCGGCTTTACAATGTCAGCGTTGTTAGGTGACATTGCCATATCGGCTTTACAATGCCAGCTGTGTTAGGTGACATTGCGAAGCCGGCTTTACAATGTCAGCGTTGTTAGGTGACATTGCCATATCGGCTTTACAATGCCAGCTGTGTTAGGTGACATTGCGAAGCCGGCTTTACCATGTCAGCGTTGTTAGGTGACATTGCCATATCGGCTTTACAATGCCAGCTGTGTTAGGTGACATTGCGAAGCCGGCTTTACAATGTCAGCGTTGTTAGGTGACATTGCCAAATCGGCTTTACAATGCCTGGTGTGTTAAGGGACATTGCAAAATGGAAAGTACTGTTCCCACCCGCTTTAGTTAGCATGCCATCAACAGACTATGCTAAAAAAAAAAATTCAAAATTTTGCACCGTGACAGAAGTCAATGTGCACACAGAGGGTTGTATATACAAAGTGCAAACATTTGTATAGTGTATGTGCTGTGGCTGTTGCCACTTGCAACAGCTATTGGTTAAGGATCATCACTTGATGATCGTGGTTATTACCCCCTTACCTAGTTTTTGAACCAGCCTTGGTTGACGAATTTTTTCTAAGTAAGACATTGCGAAGCCGGCTTTACAATGTCAGCGTTGTTAGGTGACATTGCCATATCGGATTTACAATGCCAGCTGTGTTAGGTGACATTGCGAAGCCGGCTTTACAATGTCAGCGTTGTTAGGTGACATTGCCATATCGGCTTTACAATGCCAGCTGTGTTAGGTGACATTGCGAAGCCGGCTTTACAATGTCAGCGTTGTTAGGTGACATTGCCATATCGGCTTTACAATGCCAGCTGTGTTAGGTGACATTGCGAAGCCGGCTTTACAATGTCAGCGTTGTTAGGTGACATTGCCATATCGGCTTTACAATGCCAGCTGTGTTAGGTGACATTACGAAGCCGGCTTTACAATGCCAGCTGTGTTAGGTGACATTGCGAAGCCGGCTTTACAATGCCCTAACCCCCTAACGCTAAGCCTAAACCTAACCATTCTAGCACAGTTTTGCCTAAACCCAACCGTCGTCATTTGCAAAGCCAGACTTACAATGTCTGCCCACCCACAGTTAAGGATCATCACTTTGTCGCTATTACCCCTTTACCCCAGTTCCTTAACCAGCCTTGGTTGACAAAAAAAAGTCCAAGTGTCAAAAACACACTCATTGCGAAGCCGGCTTTACAATGCCCAACCCTGGGGAGCCACCCATGGCCCCCCAGAAAGGGGCTCACCTCCCGGGTACACATTCAGGAAAAAGGGCCCACCTGCGGGCACCTTGACCTCCGGTCAAACCTGGGCACCCACACTTAAGCCCCCCCCTGTGACCATGCAAAACCCCGCAGCCAAGATGTCCGTGCCCCTGGTATACCATTTCACTAAAATTGCCATGACGGCTTTACAATGAAGCGCATTTTCACACTTAGAATCTAGCTGTTGGATTTCGTTCCAAAAGCGCCATATATGGCGCGATCGGAACAGCATCCAACAGCTAATTTCAAAGTGTCAAATATACATCATTGCGAAGCCGGCTTTGCAATGCTAGTGTTGCTAGGTGACATTGCGAAGCCGGCTTTACAATGTCAGCGTTGTTAGGTGACATTGCCATATCGGCTTTACAATGCCAGCTGTGTTAGGTGACATTGCGAAGCCGGCTTTACAATGTCAGCGTTGTTAGGTGACATTGCCATATCGGCTTTACAATGCCAGCTGTGTTAGGTGACATTGCGAAGCCGGCTTTACAATGTCAGCGTTGTTAGGTGACATTGCCATATCGGCTTTACAATGCCAGCTGTGTTAGGTGACATTGCGAAGCCGGCTTTACAATGTCAGCGTTGTTAGGTGACATTGCCAAATCGGCTTTACAATGCCTGGTGTGTTAAGGGACATTGCAAAATGGAAAGTACTGTTCCCACCCGCTTTAGTTAGCATGCCATCAACAGACTATGCTAAAAAAAAAAATTCAAAATTTTGCACCGTGACAGAAGTCAATGTGCACACAGAGGGTTGTATATACAAAGTGCAAACATTTGTATAGTGTATGTGCTGTGGCTGTTGCCACTTGCAACAGCTATTGGTTAAGGATCATCACTTGATGATCGTGGTTATTACCCCCTTACCTAACCCTAACCCTAACCCCTAACCCTAACCCTAACCCATGGCCCCCCAGAAAGGGGCTCACCTCCCGGGTACACATTCAGGAAAAAGGGCCCACCTGCGGGCACCTTGACCTCCGGTCAAACCTGGGCACCCACACTTAAGCCCCCCCCTGTGACCATGCAAAACCCCGCAGCCAAGATGTCCGTGCCCCTGGTATACCATTTCACTAAAATTGCCATGACGGCTTTACAATGAAGCGCATTTTCACACTTAGAATCTAGCTGTTGGATTTCGTTCCAAAAGCGCCATATATGGCGCGATCGGAACAGCATCCAACAGCTAATTTCAAAGTGTCAAATATACATCATTGCGAAGCCGGCTTTGCAATGCTAGTGTTGCTAGGTGACATTGCGAAGCCGGCTTTACAATGTCAGCGTTGTTAGGTGACATTGCCATATCGGCTTTACAATGCCAGCTGTGTTAGGTGACATTGCGAAGCCGGCTTTACAATGTCAGCGTTGTTAGGTGACATTGCCATATCGGCTTTACAATGCCAGCTGTGTTAGGTGACATTGCGAAGCCGGCTTTACAATGTCAGCGTTGTTAGGTGACATTGCCATATCGGCTTTACAATGCCAGCTGTGTTAGGTGACATTGCGAAGCCGGCTTTACAATGTCAGCGTTGTTAGGTGACATTGCCATATCGGCTTTACAATGCCAGCTGTGTTAGGTGACATTGCGAAGCCGGCTTTACCATGTCAGCGTTGTTAGGTGACATTGCCATATCGGCTTTACAATGCCAGCTGTGTTAGGTGACATTGCGAAGCCGGCTTTACAATGTCAGCGTTGTTAGGTGACATTGCCAAATCGGCTTTACAATGCCTGGTGTGTTAAGGGACATTGCAAAATGGAAAGTACTGTTCCCACCCGCTTTAGTTAGCATGCCATCAACAGACTATGCTAAAAAAAAAAATTCAAAATTTTGCACCGTGACAGAAGTCAATGTGCACACAGAGGGTTGTATATACAAAGTGCAAACATTTGTATAGTGTATGTGCTGTGGCTGTTGCCACTTGCAACAGCTATTGGTTAAGGATCATCACTTGATGATCGTGGTTATTACCCCCTTACCTAGTTTTTGAACCAGCCTTGGTTGACGAATTTTTTCTAAGTAAGACATTGCGAAGCCGGCTTTACAATGTCAGCGTTGTTAGGTGACATTGCTATATCGGATTTACAATGCCAGCTGTGTTAGGTGACATTGCGAAGCCGGCTTTACAATGTCAGCGTTGTTAGGTGACATTGCCATATCGGCTTTACAATGCCAGCTGTGTTAGGTGACATTACGAAGCCGGCTTTACAATGCCAGCTGTGTTAGGTGACATTGCGAAGCCGGCTTTACAATGCCCTAACCCCCTAACGCTAAGCCTAAACCTAACCATTCTAGCACAGTTTTGCCTAAACCCAACCGTCGTCATTTGCAAAGCCAGACTTACAATGTCTGCCCACCCACAGTTAAGGATCATCACTTTGTCGCTATTACCCCTTTACCCCAGTTCCTTAACCAGCCTTGGTTGACAAAAAAAAGTCCAAGTGTCAAAAACACACTCATTGCGAAGCCGGCTTTACAATGCCCAACCCTGGGGAGCCACCCATGGCCCCCCAGAAAGGGGCTCACCTCCCGGGTACACATTCAGGAAAAAGGGCCCACCTGCGGGCACCTTGACCTCCGGTCAAACCTGGGCACCCACACTTAAGCCCCCCCCTGTGACCATGCAAAACCCCGCAGCCAAGATGTCCGTGCCCCTGGTATACCATTTCACTAAAATTGCCATGACGGCTTTACAATGAAGCGCATTTTCACACTTAGAATCTAGCTGTTGGATTTCGTTCCAAAAGCGCCATATATGGCGCGATCGGAACAGCATCCAACAGCTAATTTCAAAGTGTCAAATATACATCATTGCGAAGCCGGCTTTGCAATGCTAGTGTTGCTAGGTGACATTGCGAAGCCGGCTTTACAATGTCAGCGTTGTTAGGTGACATTGCCATATCGGCTTTACAATGCCAGCTGTGTTAGGTGACATTGCGAAGCCGGCTTTACAATGTCAGCGTTGTTAGGTGACATTGCCATATCGGCTTTACAATGCCAGCTGTGTTAGGTGACATTGCGAAGCCGGCTTTACAATGTCAGCGTTGTTAGGTGACATTGCCATATCGGCTTTACAATGCCAGCTGTGTTAGGTGACATTGCGAAGCCGGCTTTACAATGTCAGCGTTGTTAGGTGACATTGCCATATCGGCTTTACAATGCCAGCTGTGTTAGGTGACATTACGAAGCCGGCTTTACAATGCCAGCTGTGTTAGGTGACATTGCGAAGCCGGCTTTACAATGCCCTAACCCCCTAACGCTAAGCCTAAACCTAACCATTCTAGCACAGTTTTGCCTAAACCCAACCGTCGTCATTTGCAAAGCCAGACTTACAATGTCTGCCCACCCACAGTTAAGGATCATCACTTTGTCGCTATTACCCCTTTACCCCAGTTCCTTAACCAGCCTTGGTTGACAAAAAAAAGTCCAAGTGTCAAAAACACACTCATTGCGAAGCCGGCTTTACAATGCCCAACCCTGGGGAGCCACCCATGGCCCCCCAGAAAGGGGCTCACCTCCCGGGTACACATTCAGGAAAAAGGGCCCACCTGCGGGCACCTTGACCTCCGGTCAAACCTGGGCACCCACACTTAAGCCCCCCCCTGTGACCATGCAAAACCCCGCAGCCAAGATGTCCGTGCCCCTGGTATACCATTTCACTAAAATTGCCATGACGGCTTTACAATGAAGCGCATTTTCACACTTAGAATCTAGCTGTTGGATTTCGTTCCAAAAGCGCCATATATGGCGCGATCGGAACAGCATCCAACAGCTAATTTCAAAGTGTCAAATATACATCATTGCGAAGCCGGCTTTGCAATGCTAGTGTTGCTAGGTGACATTGCGAAGCCGGCTTTACAATGTCAGCGTTGTTAGGTGACATTGCCATATCGGCTTTACAATGCCAGCTGTGTTAGGTGACATTGCGAAGCCGGCTTTACAATGTCAGCGTTGTTAGGTGACATTGCCATATCGGCTTTACAATGCCAGCTGTGTTAGGTGACATTGCGAAGCCGGCTTTACAATGTCAGCGTTGTTAGGTGACATTGCCATATCGGCTTTACAATGCCAGCTGTGTTAGGTGACATTGCGAAGCCGGCTTTACAATGTCAGCGTTGTTAGGTGACATTGCCATATCGGCTTTACAATGCCAGCTGTGTTAGGTGACATTGCGAAGCCGGCTTTACAATGTCAGCGTTGTTAGGTGACATTGCCATATCGGCTTTACAATGCCAGCTGTGTTAGGTGACATTGCGAAGCCGGCTTTACCATGTCAGCGTTGTTAGGTGACATTGCCATATCGGCTTTACAATGCCAGCTGTGTTAGGTGACATTGCGAAGCCGGCTTTACAATGTCAGCGTTGTTAGGTGACATTGCCAAATCGGCTTTACAATGCCTGGTGTGTTAAGGGACATTGCAAAATGGAAAGTACTGTTCCCACCCGCTTTAGTTAGCATGCCATCAACAGACTATGCTAAAAAAAAAAATTCAAAATTTTGCACCGTGACAGAAGTCAATGTGCACACAGAGGGTTGTATATACAAAGTGCAAACATTTGTATAGTGTATGTGCTGTGGCTGTTGCCACTTGCAACAGCTATTGGTTAAGGATCATCACTTGATGATCGTGGTTATTACCCCCTTACCTAGTTTTTGAACCAGCCTTGGTTGACGAATTTTTTCTAAGTAAGACATTGCGAAGCCGGCTTTACAATGTCAGCGTTGTTAGGTGACATTGCCATATCGGATTTACAATGCCAGCTGTGTTAGGTGACATTGCGAAGCCGGCTTTACAATGTCAGCGTTGTTAGGTGACATTGCCATATCGGCTTTACAATGCCAGCTGTGTTAGGTGACATTACGAAGCCGGCTTTACAATGCCAGCTGTGTTAGGTGACATTGCGAAGCCGGCTTTACAATGCCCTAACCCCCTAACGCTAAGCCTAAACCTAACCATTCTAGCACAGTTTTGCCTAAACCCAACCGTCGTCATTTGCAAAGCCAGACTTACAATGTCTGCCCACCCACAGTTAAGGATCATCACTTTGTCGCTATTACCCCTTTACCCCAGTTCCTTAACCAGCCTTGGTTGACAAAAAAAAGTCCAAGTGTCAAAAACACACTCATTGCGAAGCCGGCTTTACAATGCCCAACCCTGGGGAGCCACCCATGGCCCCCCAGAAAGGGGCTCACCTCCCGGGTACACATTCAGGAAAAAGGGCCCACCTGCGGGCACCTTGACCTCCGGTCAAACCTGGGCACCCACACTTAAGCCCCCCCCTGTGACCATGCAAAACCCCGCAGCCAAGATGTCCGTGCCCCTGGTATACCATTTCACTAAAATTGCCATGACGGCTTTACAATGAAGCGCGTTTTCACACTTAGAATCTAGCTGTTGGATTTCGTTCCAAAAGCGCCATATATGGCGCGATCGGAACAGCATCCAACAGCTAATTTCAAAGTGTCAAATATACATCATTGCGAAGCCGGCTTTGCAATGCTAGTGTTGCTAGGTGACATTGCGAAGCCGGCTTTACAATGTCAGCGTTGTTAGGTGACATTGCCATATCGGCTTTACAATGCCAGCTGTGTTAGGTGACATTGCGAAGCCGGCTTTACAATGTCAGCGTTGTTAGGTGACATTGCCATATCGGCTTTACAATGCCAGCTGTGTTAGGTGACATTGCGAAGCCGGCTTTACAATGTCAGCGTTGTTAGGTGACATTGCCATATCGGCTTTACAATGCCAGCTGTGTTAGGTGACATTGCGAAGCCGGCTTTACAATGTCAGCGTTGTTAGGTGACATTGCCATATCGGCTTTACAATGCCAGCTGTGTTAGGTGACATTGCGAAGCCGGCTTTACAATGTCAGCGTTGTTAGGTGACATTGCCATATCGGCTTTACAATGCCAGCTGTGTTAGGTGACATTGCGAAGCCGGCTTTACCATGTCAGCGTTGTTAGGTGACATTGCCATATCGGCTTTACAATGCCAGCTGTGTTAGGTGACATTGCGAAGCCGGCTTTACAATGTCAGCGTTGTTAGGTGACATTGCCAAATCGGCTTTACAATGCCTGGTGTGTTAAGGGACATTGCAAAATGGAAAGTACTGTTCCCACCCGCTTTAGTTAGCATGCCATCAACAGACTATGCTAAAAAACAAAATTCAAAATTTTGCACCGTGACAGAAGTCAATGTGCACACAGAGGGTTGTATATACAAAGTGCAAACATTTGTATAGTGTATGTGCTGTGGCTGTTGCCACTTGCAACAGCTATTGGTTAAGGATCATCACTTGATGATCGTGGTTATTACCCCCTTACCTAGTTTTTGAACCAGCCTTGGTTGACGAATTTTTTCTAAGTAAGACATTGCGAAGCCGGCTTTACAATGTCAGCGTTGTTAGGTGACATTGCCATATCGGATTTACAATGCCAGCTGTGTTAGGTGACATTGCGAAGCCGGCTTTACAATGTCAGCGTTGTTAGGTGACATTGCCATATCGGCTTTACAATGCCAGCTGTGTTAGGTGACATTGCGAAGCCGGCTTTACAATGTCAGCGTTGTTAGGTGACATTGCCATATCGGCTTTACAATGCCAGCTGTGTTAGGTGACATTGCGAAGCCGGCTTTACAATGTCAGCGTTGTTAGGTGACATTGCCATATCGGCTTTACAATGCCAGCTGTGTTAGGTGACATTACGAAGCCGGCTTTACAATGCCAGCTGTGTTAGGTGACATTGCGAAGCCGGCTTTACAATGCCCTAACCCCCTAACGCTAAGCCTAAACCTAACCATTCTAGCACAGTTTTGCCTAAACCCAACCGTCGTCATTTGCAAAGCCAGACTTACAATGTCTGCCCACCCACAGTTAAGGATCATCACTTTGTCGCTATTACCCCTTTACCCCAGTTCCTTAACCAGCCTTGGTTGACAAAAAAAAGTCCAAGTGTCAAAAACACACTCATTGCGAAGCCGGCTTTACAATGCCCAACCCTGGGGAGCCACCCATGGCCCCCCAGAAAGGGGCTCACCTCCCGGGTACACATTCAGGAAAAAGGGCCCACCTGCGGGCACCTTGACCTCCGGTCAAACCTGGGCACCCACACTTAAGCCCCCCCCTGTGACCATGCAAAACCCCGCAGCCAAGATGTCCGTGCCCCTGGTATACCATTTCACTAAAATTGCCATGACGGCTTTACAATGAAGCGCATTTTCACACTTAGAATCTAGCTGTTGGATTTCGTTCCAAAAGCGCCATATATGGCGCGATCGGAACAGCATCCAACAGCTAATTTCAAAGTGTCAAATATACATCATTGCGAAGCCGGCTTTGCAATGCTAGTGTTGCTAGGTGACATTGCGAAGCCGGCTTTACAATGTCAGCGTTGTTAGGTGACATTGCCATATCGGCTTTACAATGCCAGCTGTGTTAGGTGACATTGCGAAGCCGGCTTTACAATGTCAGCGTTGTTAGGTGACATTGCCATATCGGCTTTACAATGCCAGCTGTGTTAGGTGACATTGCGAAGCCGGCTTTACAATGTCAGCGTTGTTAGGTGACATTGCCATATCGGCTTTACAATGCCAGCTGTGTTAGGTGACATTGCGAAGCCGGCTTTACAATGTCAGCGTTGTTAGGTGACATTGCCAAATCGGCTTTACAATGCCTGGTGTGTTAAGGGACATTGCAAAATGGAAAGTACTGTTCCCACCCGCTTTAGTTAGCATGCCATCAACAGACTATGCTAAAAAAAAAAATTCAAAATTTTGCACCGTGACAGAAGTCAATGTGCACACAGAGGGTTGTATATACAAAGTGCAAACATTTGTATAGTGTATGTGCTGTGGCTGTTGCCACTTGCAACAGCTATTGGTTAAGGATCATCACTTGATGATCGTGGTTATTACCCCCTTACCTAACCCTAACCCTAACCCCTAACCCTAACCCTAACCCATGGCCCCCCAGAAAGGGGCTCACCTCCCGGGTACACATTCAGGAAAAAGGGCCCACCTGCGGGCACCTTGACCTCCGGTCAAACCTGGGCACCCACACTTAAGCCCCCCCCTGTGACCATGCAAAACCCCGCAGCCAAGATGTCCGTGCCCCTGGTATACCATTTCACTAAAATTGCCATGACGGCTTTACAATGAAGCGCATTTTCACACTTAGAATCTAGCTGTTGGATTTCGTTCCAAAAGCGCCATATATGGCGCGATCGGAACAGCATCCAACAGCTAATTTCAAAGTGTCAAATATACATCATTGCGAAGCCGGCTTTGCAATGCTAGTGTTGCTAGGTGACATTGCGAAGCCGGCTTTACAATGTCAGCGTTGTTAGGTGACATTGCCATATCGGCTTTACAATGCCAGCTGTGTTAGGTGACATTGCGAAGCCGGCTTTACAATGTCAGCGTTGTTAGGTGACATTGCCATATCGGCTTTACAATGCCAGCTGTGTTAGGTGACATTGCGAAGCCGGCTTTACAATGTCAGCGTTGTTAGGTGACATTGCCATATCGGCTTTACAATGCCAGCTGTGTTAGGTGACATTGCGAAGCCGGCTTTACAATGTCAGCGTTGTTAGGTGACATTGCCATATCGGCTTTACAATGCCAGCTGTGTTAGGTGACATTGCGAAGCCGGCTTTACCATGTCAGCGTTGTTAGGTGACATTGCCATATCGGCTTTACAATGCCAGCTGTGTTAGGTGACATTGCGAAGCCGGCTTTACAATGTCAGCGTTGTTAGGTGACATTGCCAAATCGGCTTTACAATGCCTGGTGTGTTAAGGGACATTGCAAAATGGAAAGTACTGTTCCCACCCGCTTTAGTTAGCATGCCATCAACAGACTATGCTAAAAAAAAAAATTCAAAATTTTGCACCGTGACAGAAGTCAATGTGCACACAGAGGGTTGTATATACAAAGTGCAAACATTTGTATAGTGTATGTGCTGTGGCTGTTGCCACTTGCAACAGCTATTGGTTAAGGATCATCACTTGATGATCGTGGTTATTACCCCCTTACCTAGTTTTTGAACCAGCCTTGGTTGACGAATTTTTTCTAAGTAAGACATTGCGAAGCCGGCTTTACAATGTCAGCGTTGTTAGGTGACATTGCTATATCGGATTTACAATGCCAGCTGTGTTAGGTGACATTGCGAAGCCGGCTTTACAATGTCAGCGTTGTTAGGTGACATTGCCATATCGGCTTTACAATGCCAGCTGTGTTAGGTGACATTACGAAGCCGGCTTTACAATGCCAGCTGTGTTAGGTGACATTGCGAAGCCGGCTTTACAATGCCCTAACCCCCTAACGCTAAGCCTAAACCTAACCATTCTAGCACAGTTTTGCCTAAACCCAACCGTCGTCATTTGCAAAGCCAGACTTACAATGTCTGCCCACCCACAGTTAAGGATCATCACTTTGTCGCTATTACCCCTTTACCCCAGTTCCTTAACCAGCCTTGGTTGACAAAAAAAAGTCCAAGTGTCAAAAACACACTCATTGCGAAGCCGGCTTTACAATGCCCAACCCTGGGGAGCCACCCATGGCCCCCCAGAAAGGGGCTCACCTCCCGGGTACACATTCAGGAAAAAGGGCCCACCTGCGGGCACCTTGACCTCCGGTCAAACCTGGGCACCCACACTTAAGCCCCCCCCTGTGACCATGCAAAACCCCGCAGCCAAGATGTCCGTGCCCCTGGTATACCATTTCACTAAAATTGCCATGACGGCTTTACAATGAAGCGCATTTTCACACTTAGAATCTAGCTGTTGGATTTCGTTCCAAAAGCGCCATATATGGCGCGATCGGAACAGCATCCAACAGCTAATTTCAAAGTGTCAAATATACATCATTGCGAAGCCGGCTTTGCAATGCTAGTGTTGCTAGGTGACATTGCGAAGCCGGCTTTACAATGTCAGCGTTGTTAGGTGACATTGCCATATCGGCTTTACAATGCCAGCTGTGTTAGGTGACATTGCGAAGCCGGCTTTACAATGTCAGCGTTGTTAGGTGACATTGCCATATCGGCTTTACAATGCCAGCTGTGTTAGGTGACATTGCGAAGCCGGCTTTACAATGTCAGCGTTGTTAGGTGACATTGCCATATCGGCTTTACAATGCC
This sequence comes from Gymnocephalus cernua, assembly GCA_023631565.1. Lineage (NCBI taxonomy): Eukaryota > Metazoa > Chordata > Actinopteri > Perciformes > Percidae > Gymnocephalus > Gymnocephalus cernua. The sequence goes on along the minus strand of CM042442.1, from coordinate 33,952,306 downwards.
AGCTGTGTTAGGTGACATTGCGAAGCCGGCTTTACAATGTCAGCGTTGTTAGGTGACATTGCCATATCGGCTTTACAATGCCAGCTGTGTTAGGTGACATTACGAAGCCGGCTTTACAATGCCAGCTGTGTTAGGTGACATTGCGAAGCCGGCTTTACAATGCCCTAACCCCCTAACGCTAAGCCTAAACCTAACCATTCTAGCACAGTTTTGCCTAAACCCAACCGTCGTCATTTGCAAAGCCAGACTTACAATGTCTGCCCACCCACAGTTAAGGATCATCACTTTGTCGCTATTACCCCTTTACCCCAGTTCCTTAACCAGCCTTGGTTGACAAAAAAAAGTCCAAGTGTCAAAAACACACTCATTGCGAAGCCGGCTTTACAATGCCCAACCCTGGGGAGCCACCCATGGCCCCCCAGAAAGGGGCTCACCTCCCGGGTACACATTCAGGAAAAAGGGCCCACCTGCGGGCACCTTGACCTCCGGTCAAACCTGGGCACCCACACTTAAGCCCCCCCCTGTGACCATGCAAAACCCCGCAGCCAAGATGTCCGTGCCCCTGGTATACCATTTCACTAAAATTGCCATGACGGCTTTACAATGAAGCGCATTTTCACACTTAGAATCTAGCTGTTGGATTTCGTTCCAAAAGCGCCATATATGGCGCGATCGGAACAGCATCCAACAGCTAATTTCAAAGTGTCAAATATACATCATTGCGAAGCCGGCTTTGCAATGCTAGTGTTGCTAGGTGACATTGCGAAGCCGGCTTTACAATGTCAGCGTTGTTAGGTGACATTGCCATATCGGCTTTACAATGCCAGCTGTGTTAGGTGACATTGCGAAGCCGGCTTTACAATGTCAGCGTTGTTAGGTGACATTGCCATATCGGCTTTACAATGCCAGCTGTGTTAGGTGACATTGCGAAGCCGGCTTTACAATGTCAGCGTTGTTAGGTGACATTGCCATATCGGCTTTACAATGCCAGCTGTGTTAGGTGACATTGCGAAGCCGGCTTTACAATGTCAGCGTTGTTAGGTGACATTGCCATATCGGCTTTACAATGCCAGCTGTGTTAGGTGACATTGCGAAGCCGGCTTTACAATGTCAGCGTTGTTAGGTGACATTGCCATATCGGCTTTACAATGCCAGCTGTGTTAGGTGACATTGCGAAGCCGGCTTTACCATGTCAGCGTTGTTAGGTGACATTGCCATATCGGCTTTACAATGCCAGCTGTGTTAGGTGACATTGCGAAGCCGGCTTTACAATGTCAGCGTTGTTAGGTGACATTGCCAAATCGGCTTTACAATGCCTGGTGTGTTAAGGGACATTGCAAAATGGAAAGTACTGTTCCCACCCGCTTTAGTTAGCATGCCATCAACAGACTATGCTAAAAAAAAAAATTCAAAATTTTGCACCGTGACAGAAGTCAATGTGCACACAGAGGGTTGTATATACAAAGTGCAAACATTTGTATAGTGTATGTGCTGTGGCTGTTGCCACTTGCAACAGCTATTGGTTAAGGATCATCACTTGATGATCGTGGTTATTACCCCCTTACCTAGTTTTTGAACCAGCCTTGGTTGACGAATTTTTTCTAAGTAAGACATTGCGAAGCCGGCTTTACAATGTCAGCGTTGTTAGGTGACATTGCCATATCGGATTTACAATGCCAGCTGTGTTAGGTGACATTGCGAAGCCGGCTTTACAATGTCAGCGTTGTTAGGTGACATTGCCATATCGGCTTTACAATGCCAGCTGTGTTAGGTGACATTACGAAGCCGGCTTTACAATGCCAGCTGTGTTAGGTGACATTGCGAAGCCGGCTTTACAATGCCCTAACCCCCTAACGCTAAGCCTAAACCTAACCATTCTAGCACAGTTTTGCCTAAACCCAACCGTCGTCATTTGCAAAGCCAGACTTACAATGTCTGCCCACCCACAGTTAAGGATCATCACTTTGTCGCTATTACCCCTTTACCCCAGTTCCTTAACCAGCCTTGGTTGACAAAAAAAAGTCCAAGTGTCAAAAACACACTCATTGCGAAGCCGGCTTTACAATGCCCAACCCTGGGGAGCCACCCATGGCCCCCCAGAAAGGGGCTCACCTCCCGGGTACACATTCAGGAAAAAGGGCCCACCTGCGGGCACCTTGACCTCCGGTCAAACCTGGGCACCCACACTTAAGCCCCCCCCTGTGACCATGCAAAACCCCGCAGCCAAGATGTCCGTGCCCCTGGTATACCATTTCACTAAAATTGCCATGACGGCTTTACAATGAAGCGCGTTTTCACACTTAGAATCTAGCTGTTGGATTTCGTTCCAAAAGCGCCATATATGGCGCGATCGGAACAGCATCCAACAGCTAATTTCAAAGTGTCAAATATACATCATTGCGAAGCCGGCTTTGCAATGCTAGTGTTGCTAGGTGACATTGCGAAGCCGGCTTTACAATGTCAGCGTTGTTAGGTGACATTGCCATATCGGCTTTACAATGCCAGCTGTGTTAGGTGACATTGCGAAGCCGGCTTTACAATGTCAGCGTTGTTAGGTGACATTGCCATATCGGCTTTACAATGCCAGCTGTGTTAGGTGACATTGCGAAGCCGGCTTTACAATGTCAGCGTTGTTAGGTGACATTGCCATATCGGCTTTACAATGCCAGCTGTGTTAGGTGACATTGCGAAGCCGGCTTTACAATGTCAGCGTTGTTAGGTGACATTGCCATATCGGCTTTACAATGCCAGCTGTGTTAGGTGACATTGCGAAGCCGGCTTTACAATGTCAGCGTTGTTAGGTGACATTGCCATATCGGCTTTACAATGCCAGCTGTGTTAGGTGACATTGCGAAGCCGGCTTTACCATGTCAGCGTTGTTAGGTGACATTGCCATATCGGCTTTACAATGCCAGCTGTGTTAGGTGACATTGCGAAGCCGGCTTTACAATGTCAGCGTTGTTAGGTGACATTGCCAAATCGGCTTTACAATGCCTGGTGTGTTAAGGGACATTGCAAAATGGAAAGTACTGTTCCCACCCGCTTTAGTTAGCATGCCATCAACAGACTATGCTAAAAAACAAAATTCAAAATTTTGCACCGTGACAGAAGTCAATGTGCACACAGAGGGTTGTATATACAAAGTGCAAACATTTGTATAGTGTATGTGCTGTGGCTGTTGCCACTTGCAACAGCTATTGGTTAAGGATCATCACTTGATGATCGTGGTTATTACCCCCTTACCTAGTTTTTGAACCAGCCTTGGTTGACGAATTTTTTCTAAGTAAGACATTGCGAAGCCGGCTTTACAATGTCAGCGTTGTTAGGTGACATTGCCATATCGGATTTACAATGCCAGCTGTGTTAGGTGACATTGCGAAGCCGGCTTTACAATGTCAGCGTTGTTAGGTGACATTGCCATATCGGCTTTACAATGCCAGCTGTGTTAGGTGACATTACGAAGCCGGCTTTACAATGCCAGCTGTGTTAGGTGACATTGCGAAGCCGGCTTTACAATGCCCTAACCCCCTAACGCTAAGCCTAAACCTAACCATTCTAGCACAGTTTTGCCTAAACCCAACCGTCGTCATTTGCAAAGCCAGACTTACAATGTCTGCCCACCCACAGTTAAGGATCATCACTTTGTCGCTATTACCCCTTTACCCCAGTTCCTTAACCAGCCTTGGTTGACAAAAAAAAGTCCAAGTGTCAAAAACACACTCATTGCGAAGCCGGCTTTACAATGCCCAACCCTGGGGAGCCACCCATGGCCCCCCAGAAAGGGGCTCACCTCCCGGGTACACATTCAGGAAAAAGGGCCCACCTGCGGGCACCTTGACCTCCGGTCAAACCTGGGCACCCACACTTAAGCCCCCCCCTGTGACCATGCAAAACCCCGCAGCCAAGATGTCCGTGCCCCTGGTATACCATTTCACTAAAATTGCCATGACGGCTTTACAATGAAGCGCATTTTCACACTTAGAATCTAGCTGTTGGATTTCGTTCCAAAAGCGCCATATATGGCGCGATCGGAACAGCATCCAACAGCTAATTTCAAAGTGTCAAATATACATCATTGCGAAGCCGGCTTTGCAATGCTAGTGTTGCTAGGTGACATTGCGAAGCCGGCTTTACAATGTCAGCGTTGTTAGGTGACATTGCCATATCGGCTTTACAATGCCAGCTGTGTTAGGTGACATTGCGAAGCCGGCTTTACAATGTCAGCGTTGTTAGGTGACATTGCCATATCGGCTTTACAATGCCAGCTGTGTTAGGTGACATTGCGAAGCCGGCTTTACAATGTCAGCGTTGTTAGGTGACATTGCCATATCGGCTTTACAATGCCAGCTGTGTTAGGTGACATTGCGAAGCCGGCTTTACAATGTCAGCGTTGTTAGGTGACATTGCCATATCGGCTTTACAATGCCAGCTGTGTTAGGTGACATTGCGAAGCCGGCTTTACAATGTCAGCGTTGTTAGGTGACATTGCCATATCGGCTTTACAATGCCAGCTGTGTTAGGTGACATTGCGAAGCCGGCTTTACCATGTCAGCGTTGTTAGGTGACATTGCCATATCGGCTTTACAATGCCAGCTGTGTTAGGTGACATTGCGAAGCCGGCTTTACAATGTCAGCGTTGTTAGGTGACATTGCCAAATCGGCTTTACAATGCCTGGTGTGTTAAGGGACATTGCAAAATGGAAAGTACTGTTCCCACCCGCTTTAGTTAGCATGCCATCAACAGACTATGCTAAAAAAAAAAATTCAAAATTTTGCACCGTGACAGAAGTCAATGTGCACACAGAGGGTTGTATATACAAAGTGCAAACATTTGTATAGTGTATGTGCTGTGGCTGTTGCCACTTGCAACAGCTATTGGTTAAGGATCATCACTTGATGATCGTGGTTATTACCCCCTTACCTAACCCTAACCCTAACCCCTAACCCTAACCCTAACCCTTTACAATGCCAGCTGTGTTAGGTGACATTGCGAAGCCGGCTTTACAATGTCAGCGTTGTTAGGTGACATTGTCATATCGGCTTTACAATGCCAGCTGTGTTAGGTGACATTGCGAAGCCGGCTTTACAATGTCAGCGTTGTTAGGTGACATTGCCATATCGGCTTTACAATGCCAGCTGTGTTAGGTGACATTGCGAAGCCGGCTTTACAATGTCAGCGTTGTTAGGTGACATTGCCATATCGGCTTTACAATGCCAGCTGTGTTAGGTGACATTGCGAAGCCGGCTTTACAATGTCAGCGTTGTTAGGTGACATTGCCATATCGGCTTTACAATGCCAGCTGTGTTAGGTGACATTGCGAAGCCGGCTTTACCATGTCAGCGTTGTTAGGTGACATTGCCATATCGGCTTTACAATGCCAGCTGTGTTAGGTGACATTGCGAAGCCGGCTTTACAATGTCAGCGTTGTTAGGTGACATTGCCAAATCGGCTTTACAATGCCTGGTGTGTTAAGGGACATTGCAAAATGGAAAGTACTGTTCCCACCCGCTTTAGTTAGCATGCCATCAACAGACTATGCTAAAAAAAAAAATTCAAAATTTTGCACCGTGACAGAAGTCAATGTGCACACAGAGGGTTGTATATACAAAGTGCAAACATTTGTATAGTGTATGTGCTGTGGCTGTTGCCACTTGCAACAGCTATTGGTTAAGGATCATCACTTGATGATCGTGGTTATTACCCCCTTACCTAGTTTTTGAACCAGCCTTGGTTGACGAATTTTTTCTAAGTAAGACATTGCGAAGCCGGCTTTACAATGTCAGCGTTGTTAGGTGACATTGCCATATCGGATTTACAATGCCAGCTGTGTTAGGTGACATTGCGAAGCCGGCTTTACAATGTCAGCGTTGTTAGGTGACATTGCCATATCGGCTTTACAATGCCAGCTGTGTTAGGTGACATTACGAAGCCGGCTTTACAATGCCAGCTGTGTTAGGTGACATTGCGAAGCCGGCTTTACAATGCCCTAACCCCCTAACGCTAAGCCTAAACCTAACCATTCTAGCACAGTTTTGCCTAAACCCAACCGTCGTCATTTGCAAAGCCAGACTTACAATGTCTGCCCACCCACAGTTAAGGATCATCACTTTGTCGCTATTACCCCTTTACCCCAGTTCCTTAACCAGCCTTGGTTGACAAAAAAAAGTCCAAGTGTCAAAAACACACTCATTGCGAAGCCGGCTTTACAATGCCCAACCCTGGGGAGCCACCCATGGCCCCCCAGAAAGGGGCTCACCTCCCGGGTACACATTCAGGAAAAAGGGCCCACCTGCGGGCACCTTGACCTCCGGTCAAACCTGGGCACCCACACTTAAGCCCCCCCCTGTGACCATGCAAAACCCCGCAGCCAAGATGTCCGTGCCCCTGGTATACCATTTCACTAAAATTGCCATGACGGCTTTACAATGAAGCGCGTTTTCACACTTAGAATCTAGCTGTTGGATTTCGTTCCAAAAGCGCCATATATGGCGCGATCGGAACAGCATCCAACAGCTAATTTCAAAGTGTCAAATATACATCATTGCGAAGCCGGCTTTGCAATGCTAGTGTTGCTAGGTGACATTGCGAAGCCGGCTTTACAATGTCAGCGTTGTTAGGTGACATTGCCATATCGGCTTTACAATGCCAGCTGTGTTAGGTGACATTGCGAAGCCGGCTTTACAATGTCAGCGTTGTTAGGTGACATTGCCATATCGGCTTTACAATGCCAGCTGTGTTAGGTGACATTGCGAAGCCGGCTTTACAATGTCAGCGTTGTTAGGTGACATTGCCATATCGGCTTTACAATGCCAGCTGTGTTAGGTGACATTGCGAAGCCGGCTTTACAATGTCAGCGTTGTTAGGTGACATTGCCATATCGGCTTTACAATGCCAGCTGTGTTAGGTGACATTGCGAAGCCGGCTTTACAATGTCAGCGTTGTTAGGTGACATTGCCATATCGGCTTTACAATGCCAGCTGTGTTAGGTGACATTGCGAAGCCGGCTTTACCATGTCAGCGTTGTTAGGTGACATTGCCATATCGGCTTTACAATGCCAGCTGTGTTAGGTGACATTGCGAAGCCGGCTTTACAATGTCAGCGTTGTTAGGTGACATTGCCAAATCGGCTTTACAATGCCTGGTGTGTTAAGGGACATTGCAAAATGGAAAGTACTGTTCCCACCCGCTTTAGTTAGCATGCCATCAACAGACTATGCTAAAAAAAAAAATTCAAAATTTTGCACCGTGACAGAAGTCAATGTGCACACAGAGGGTTGTATATACAAAGTGCAAACATTTGTATAGTGTATGTGCTGTGGCTGTTGCCACTTGCAACAGCTATTGGTTAAGGATCATCACTTGATGATCGTGGTTATTACCCCCTTACCTAGTTTTTGAACCAGCCTTGGTTGACGAATTTTTTCTAAGTAAGACATTGCGAAGCCGGCTTTACAATGTCAGCGTTGTTAGGTGACATTGCCATATCGGATTTACAATGCCAGCTGTGTTAGGTGACATTGCGAAGCCGGCTTTACAATGTCAGCGTTGTTAGGTGACATTGCCATATCGGCTTTACAATGCCAGCTGTGTTAGGTGACATTACGAAGCCGGCTTTACAATGCCAGCTGTGTTAGGTGACATTGCGAAGCCGGCTTTACAATGCCCTAACCCCCTAACGCTAAGCCTAAACCTAACCATTCTAGCACAGTTTTGCCTAAACCCAACCGTCGTCATTTGCAAAGCCAGACTTACAATGTCTGCCCACCCACAGTTAAGGATCATCACTTTGTCGCTATTACCCCTTTACCCCAGTTCCTTAACCAGCCTTTGTTGACAAAAAAAAGTCCAAGTGTCAAAAACACACTCATTGCGAAGCCGGCTTTACAATGCCCAACCCTGGGGAGCCACCCATGGCCCCCCAGAAAGGGGCTCACCTCCCGGGTACACATTCAGGAAAAAGGGCCCACCTGCGGGCACCTTGACCTCCGGTCAAACCTGGGCACCCACACTTAAGCCCCCCCCTGTGACCATGCAAAACCCCGCAGCCAAGATGTCCGTGCCCCTGGTATACCATTTCACTAAAATTGCCATGACGGCTTTACAATGAAGCGCATTTTCACACTTAGAATCTAGCTGTTGGATTTCGTTCCAAAAGCGCCATATATGGCGCGATCGGAACAGCATCCAACAGCTAATTTCAAAGTGTCAAATATACATCATTGCGAAGCCGGCTTTGCAATGCTAGTGTTGCTAGGTGACATTGCGAAGCCGGCTTTACAATGTCAGCGTTGTTAGGTGACATTGCCATATCGGCTTTACAATGCCAGCTGTGTTAGGTGACATTGCGAAGCCGGCTTTACAATGTCAGCGTTGTTAGGTGACATTGCCATATCGGCTTTACAATGCCAGCTGTGTTAGGTGACATTGCGAAGCCGGCTTTACAATGTCAGCGTTGTTAGGTGACATTGCCATATCGGCTTTACAATGCCAGCTGTGTTAGGTGACATTGCGAAGCCGGCTTTACAATGTCAGCGTTGTTAGGTGACATTGCCATATCGGCTTTACAATGCCAGCTGTGTTAGGTGACATTACGAAGCCGGCTTTACAATGCCAGCTGTGTTAGGTGACATTGCGAAGCCGGCTTTACAATGCCCTAACCCCCTAACGCTAAGCCTAAACCTAACCATTCTAGCACAGTTTTGCCTAAACCCAACCGTCGTCATTTGCAAAGCCAGACTTACAATGTCTGCCCACCCACAGTTAAGGATCATCACTTTGTCGCTATTACCCCTTTACCCCAGTTCCTTAACCAGCCTTGGTTGACAAAAAAAAGTCCAAGTGTCAAAAACACACTCATTGCGAAGCCGGCTTTACAATGCCCAACCCTGGGGAGCCACCCATGGCCCCCCAGAAAGGGGCTCACCTCCCGGGTACACATTCAGGAAAAAGGGCCCACCTGCGGGCACCTTGACCTCCGGTCAAACCTGGGCACCCACACTTAAGCCCCCCCCTGTGACCATGCAAAACCCCGCAGCCAAGATGTCCGTGCCCCTGGTATACCATTTCACTAAAATTGCCATGACGGCTTTACAATGAAGCGCATTTTCACACTTAGAATCTAGCTGTTGGATTTCGTTCCAAAAGCGCCATATATGGCGCGATCGGAACAGCATCCAACAGCTAATTTCAAAGTGTCAAATATACATCATTGCGAAGCCGGCTTTGCAATGCTAGTGTTGCTAGGTGACATTGCGAAGCCGGCTTTACAATGTCAGCGTTGTTAGGTGACATTGCCATATCGGCTTTACAATGCCAGCTGTGTTAGGTGACATTGCGAAGCCGGCTTTACAATGTCAGCGTTGTTAGGTGACATTGCCATATCGGCTTTACAATGCCAGCTGTGTTAGGTGACATTGCGAAGCCGGCTTTACAATGTCAGCGTTGTTAGGTGACATTGCCATATCGGCTTTACAATGCCAGCTGTGTTAGGTGACATTGCGAAGCCGGCTTTACAATGTCAGCGTTGTTAGGTGACATTGCCATATCGGCTTTACAATGCCAGCTGTGTTAGGTGACATTACGAAGCCGGCTTTACAATGCCAGCTGTGTTAGGTGACATTGCGAAGCCGGCTTTACAATGCCCTAACCCCCTAACGCTAAGCCTAAACCTAACCATTCTAGCACAGTTTTGCCTAAACCCAACCGTCGTCATTTGCAAAGCCAGACTTACAATGTCTGCCCACCCACAGTTAAGGATCATCACTTTGTCGCTATTACCCCTTTACCCCAGTTCCTTAACCAGCCTTGGTTGACAAAAAAAAGTCCAAGTGTCAAAAACACACTCATTGCGAAGCCGGCTTTACAATGCCCAACCCTGGGGAGCCACCCATGGCCCCCCAGAAAGGGGCTCACCTCCCGGGTACACATTCAGGAAAAAGGGCCCACCTGCGGGCACCTTGACCTCCGGTCAAACCTGGGCACCCACACTTAAGCCCCCCCCTGTGACCATGCAAAACCCCGCAGCCAAGATGTCCGTGCCCCTGGTATACCATTTCACTAAAATTGCCATGACGGCTTTACAATGAAGCGCATTTTCACACTTAGAATCTAGCTGTTGGATTTCGTTCCAAAAGCGCCATATATGGCGCGATCGGAACAGCATCCAACAGCTAATTTCAAAGTGTCAAATATACATCATTGCGAAGCCGGCTTTGCAATGCTAGTGTTGCTAGGTGACATTGCGAAGCCGGCTTTACAATGTCAGCGTTGTTAGGTGACATTGCCATATCGGCTTTACAATGCCAGCTGTGTTAGGTGACATTGCGAAGCCGGCTTTACAATGTCAGCGTTGTTAGGTGACATTGCCATATCGGCTTTACAATGCCAGCTGTGTTAGGTGACATTGCGAAGCCGGCTTTACAATGTCAGCGTTGTTAGGTGACATTGCCATATCGGCTTTACAATGCCAGCTGTGTTAGGTGACATTGCGAAGCCGGTTTTACAATGTCAGCGTTGTTAGGTGACATTGCCATATCGGCTTTACAATGCCAGCTGTGTTAGGTGACATTGCGAAGCCGGCTTTACAATGTCAGCGTTGTTAGGTGACATTGCCATATCGGCTTTACAATGCCAGCTGTGTTAGGTGACATTGCGAAGCCGGCTTTACCATGTCAGCGTTGTTAGGTGACATTGCCATATCGGCTTTACAATGCCAGCTGTGTTAGGTGACATTGCGAAGCCGGCTTTACAATGTCAGCGTTGTTAGGTGACATTGCCAAATCGGCTTTACAATGCCTGGTGTGTTAAGGGACATTGCAAAATGGAAAGTACTGTTCCCACCCGCTTTAGTTAGCATGCCATCAACAGACTATGCTAAAAAAAAAAATTCAAAATTTTGCAACGTGACAGAAGTCAATGTGCACACAGAGGGTTGTATATACAAAGTGCAAACATTTGTATAGTGTATGTGCTGTGGCTGTTGCCACTTGCAACAGCTATTGGTTAAGGATCATCACTTGATGATCGTGGTTATTACCCCCTTACCTAGTTTTTGAACCAGCCTTGGTTGACGAATTTTTTCTAAGTAAGACATTGCGAAGCCGGCTTTACAATGTCAGCGTTGTTAGGTGACATTGCCATATCGGATTTACAATGCCAGCTGTGTTAGGTGACATTGCGAAGCCGGCTTTACAATGTCAGCGTTGTTAGGTGACATTGCCATATCGGCTTTACAATGCCAGCTGTGTTAGGTGACATTGCGAAGCCGGCTTTACAATGTCAGCGTTGTTAGGTGACATTGCCATATCGGCTTTACAATGCCAGCTGTGTTAGGTGACATTGCGAAGCCGGCTTTACAATGTCAGCGTTGTTAGGTGACATTGCCATATCGGCTTTACAATGCCAGCTGTGTTAGGTGACATTACGAAGCCGGCTTTACAATGCCAGCTGTGTTAGGTGACATTGCGAAGCCGGCTTTACAATGCCCTAACCCCCTAACGCTAAGCCTAAACCTAACCATTCTAGCACAGTTTTGCCTAAACCCAACCGTCGTCATTTGCAAAGCCAGACTTACAATGTCTGCCCACCCACAGTTAAGGATCATCACTTTGTCGCTATTACCCCTTTACCCCAGTTCCTTAACCAGCCTTGGTTGACAAAAAAAAGTCCAAGTGTCAAAAACACACTCATTGCGAAGCCGGCTTTACAATGCCCAACCCTGGGGAGCCACCCATGGCCCCCCAGAAAGGGGCTCACCTCCCGGGTACACATTCAGGAAAAAGGGCCCACCTGCGGGCACCTTGACCTCCGGTCAAACCTGGGCACCCACACTTAAGCCCCCCCCTGTGACCATGCAAAACCCCGCAGCCAAGATGTCCGTGCCCCTGGTATACCATTTCACTAAAATTGCCATGACGGCTTTACAATGAAGCGCATTTTCACACTTAGAATCTAGCTGTTGGATTTCGTTCCAAAAGCGCCATATATGGCGCGATCGGAACAGCATCCAACAGCTAATTTCAAAGTGTCAAATATACATCATTGCGAAGCCGGCTTTGCAATGCTAGTGTTGCTAGGTGACATTGCGAAGCCGGCTTTACAATGTCAGCGTTGTTAGGTGACATTGCCATATCGGCTTTACAATGCCAGCTGTGTTAGGTGACATTGCGAAGCCGGCTTTACAATGTCAGCGTTGTTAGGTGACATTGCCATATCGGCTTTACAATGCCAGCTGTGTTAGGTGACATTGCGAAGCCGGCTTTACAATGTCAGCGTTGTTAGGTGACATTGCCATATCGGCTTTACAATGCCAGCTGTGTTAGGTGACATTGCGAAGCCGGCTTTACAATGTCAGCGTTGTTAGGTGACATTGCCATATCGGCTTTACAATGCCAGCTGTGTTAGGTGACATTACGAAGCCGGCTTTACAATGCCAGCTGTGTTAGGTGACATTGCGAAGCCGGCTTTACAATGCCCTAACCCCCTAACGCTAAGCCTAAACCTAACCATTCTAGCACAGTTTTGCCTAAACCCAACCGTCGTCATTTGCAAAGCCAGACTTACAATGTCTGCCCACCCACAGTTAAGGATCATCACTTTGTCGCTATTACCCCTTTACCCCAGTTCCTTAACCAGCCTTGGTTGACAAAAAAAAGTCCAAGTGTCAAAAACACACTCATTGCGAAGCCGGCTTTACAATGCCCAACCCTGGGGAGCCACCCATGGCCCCCCAGAAAGGGGCTCACCTCCCGGGTACACATTCAGGAAAAAGGGCCCACCTGCGGGCACCTTGACCTCCGGTCAAACCTGGGCACCCACACTTAAGCCCCCCCCTGTGACCATGCAAAACCCCGCAGCCAAGATGTCCGTGCCCCTGGTATACCATTTCACTAAAATTGCCATGACGGCTTTACAATGAAGCGCATTTTCACACTTAGAATCTAGCTGTTGGATTTCGTTCCAAAAGCGCCATATATGGCGCGATCGGAACAGCATCCAACAGCTAATTTCAAAGTGTCAAATATACATCATTGCGAAGCCGGCTTTGCAATGCTAGTGTTGCTAGGTGACATTGCGAAGCCGGCTTTACAATGTCAGCGTTGTTAGGTGACATTGCCATATCGGCTTTACAATGCCAGCTGTGTTAGGTGACATTGCGAAGCCGGCTTTACAATGTCAGCGTTGTTAGGTGACATTGCCATATCGGCTTTACAATGCCAGCTGTGTTAGGTGACATTGCGAAGCCGGCTTTACAATGTCAGCGTTGTTAGGTGACATTGCCATATCGGCTTTACAATGCCAGCTGTGTTAGGTGACATTGCGAAGCCGGCTTTACAATGTCAGCGTTGTTAGGTGACATTGCCATATCGGCTTTACAATGCCAGCTGTGTTAGGTGACATTGCGAAGCCGGCTTTACAATGTCAGCGTTGTTAGGTGACATTGCCATATCGGCTTTACAATGCCAGCTGTGTTAGGTGACATTGCGAAGCCGGCTTTACCATGTCAGCGTTGTTAGGTGACATTGCCATATCGGCTTTACAATGCCAGCTGTGTTAGGTGACATTGCGAAGCCGGCTTTACAATGTCAGCGTTGTTAGGTGACATTGCCAAATCGGCTTTACAATGCCTGGTGTGTTAAGGGACATTGCAAAATGGAAAGTACTGTTCCCACCCGCTTTAGTTAGCATGCCATCAACAGACTATGCTAAAAAAAAAAATTCAAAATTTTGCACCGTGACAGAAGTCAATGTGCACACAGAGGGTTGTATATACAAAGTGCAAACATTTGTATAGTGTATGTGCTGTGGCTGTTGCCACTTGCAACAGCTATTGGTTAAGGATCATCACTTGATGATCGTGGTTATTACCCCCTTACCTAGTTTTTGAACCAGCCTTGGTTGACGAATTTTTTCTAAGTAAGACATTGCGAAGCCGGCTTTACAATGTCAGCGTTGTTAGGTGACATTGCCATATCGGATTTACAATGCCAGCTGTGTTAGGTGACATTGCGAAGCCGGCTTTACAATGTCAGCGTTGTTAGGTGACATTGCCATATCGGCTTTACAATGCCAGCTGTGTTAGGTGACATTGCGAAGCCGGCTTTACAATGTCAGCGTTGTTAGGTGACATTGCCATATCGGCTTTACAATGCCAGCTGTGTTAGGTGACATTGCGAAGCCGGCTTTACAATGTCAGCGTTGTTAGGTGACATTGCCATATCGGCTTTACAATGCCAGCTGTGTTAGGTGACATTACGAAGCCGGCTTTACAATGCCAGCTGTGTTAGGTGACATTGCGAAGCCGGCTTTACAATGCCCTAACCCCCTAACGCTAAGCCTAAACCTAACCATTCTAGCACAGTTTTGCCTAAACCCAACCGTCGTCATTTGCAAAGCCAGACTTACAATGTCTGCCCACCCACAGTTAAGGATCATCACTTTGTCGCTATTACCCCTTTACCCCAGTTCCTTAACCAGCCTTGGTTGACAAAAAAAAGTCCAAGTGTCAAAAACACACTCATTGCGAAGCCGGCTTTACAATGCCCAACCCTGGGGAGCCACCCATGGCCCCCCAGAAAGGGGCTCACCTCCCGGGTACACATTCAGGAAAAAGGGCCCACCTGCGGGCACCTTGACCTCCGGTCAAACCTGGGCACCCACACTTAAGCCCCCCCCTGTGACCATGCAAAACCCCGCAGCCAAGATGTCCGTGCCCCTGGTATACCATTTCACTAAAATTGCCATGACGGCTTTACAATGAAGCGCATTTTCACACTTAGAATCTAGCTGTTGGATTTCGTTCCAAAAGCGCCATATATGGCGCGATCGGAACAGCATCCAACAGCTAATTTCAAAGTGTCAAATATACATCATTGCGAAGCCGGCTTTGCAATGCTAGTGTTGCTAGGTGACATTGCGAAGCCGGCTTTACAATGTCAGCGTTGTTAGGTGACATTGCCATATCGGCTTTACAATGCCAGCTGTGTTAGGTGACATTGCGAAGCCGGCTTTACAATGTCAGCGTTGTTAGGTGACATTGCCATATCGGCTTTACAATGCCAGCTGTGTTAGGTGACATTGCGAAGCCGGCTTTACAATGTCAGCGTTGTTAGGTGACATTGCCATATCGGCTTTACAATGCCAGCTGTGTTAGGTGACATTGCGAAGCCGGCTTTACAATGTCAGCGTTGTTAGGTGACATTGCCATATCGGCTTTACAATGCCAGCTGTGTTAGGTGACATTGCGAAGCCGGCTTTACAATGTCAGCGTTGTTAGGTGACATTGCCATATCGGCTTTACAATGCCAGCTGTGTTAGGTGACATTGCGAAGCCGGCTTTACCATGTCAGCGTTGTTAGGTGACATTGCCATATCGGCTTTACAATGCCAGCTGTGTTAGGTGACATTGCGAAGCCGGCTTTACAATGTCAGCGTTGTTAGGTGACATTGCCAAATCGGCTTTACAATGCCTGGTGTGTTAAGGGACATTGCAAAATGGAAAGTACTGTTCCCACCCGCTTTAGTTAGCATGCCATCAACAGACTATGCTAAAAAAAAAAATTCAAAATTTTGCACCGTGACAGAAGTCAATGTGCACACAGAGGGTTGTATATACAAAGTGCAAACATTTGTATAGTGTATGTGCTGTGGCTGTTGCCACTTGCAACAGCTATTGGTTAAGGATCATCACTTGATGATCGTGGTTATTACCCCCTTACCTAACCCTAACCCCCTAACCCTAACCCTTTACAATGCCAGCTGTGTTAGGTGACATTGCGAAGCCGGCTTTACAATGTCAGCGTTGTTAGGTGACATTGCCATATCGGCTTTACAATGCCAGCTGTGTTAGGTGACATTGCGAAGCCGGCTTTACAATGTCAGCGTTGTTAGGTGACATTGCCATATCGGCTTTACAATGCCAGCTGTGTTAGGTGACATTGCGAAGCCGGCTTTACAATGTCAGCGTTGTTAGGTGACATTGCCATATCGGCTTTACAATGCCAGCTGTGTTAGGTGACATTGCGAAGCCGGCTTTACAATGTCAGCGTTGTTAGGTGACATTGCCATATCGGCTTTACAATGCCAGCTGTGTTAGGTGACATTGCGAAGCCGGCTTTACCATGTCAGCGTTGTTAGGTGACATTGCCATATCGGCTTTACAATGCCAGCTGTGTTAGGTGACATTGCGAAGCCGGCTTTACAATGTCAGCGTTGTTAGGTGACATTGCCAAATCGGCTTTACAATGCCTGGTGTGTTAAGGGACATTGCAAAATGGAAAGTACTGTTCCCACCCGCTTTAGTTAGCATGCCATCAACAGACTATGCTAAAAAAAAAAATTCAAAATTTTGCACCGTGACAGAAGTCAATGTGCACACAGAGGGTTGTATATACAAAGTGCAAACATTTGTATAGTGTATGTGCTGTGGCTGTTGCCACTTGCAACAGCTATTGGTTAAGGATCATCACTTGATGATCGTGGTTATTACCCCCTTACCTAACCCTAACCCTAACCCTAACCCTAACCCTAATTCATAATTGGATTTTCACAACTTAAGATAATATCTCACATGTTTTTACATGATTCAAGTAACACAGTACGGGTACATGTACATGATTTTGCATAGAGTCCAACAGACTAAAGGGTTAAAATTGCTTTATAAAAACATAAACATACATGATTGGGTGACTTAATTGATGTTTATTTAAAATCTTTATTAAAAACAACATATACATACACATAATTGGTATACACAACTCATCTGATTTTTCAGGGTTTAGTTGTCTTTATTAAAACGCCATACATGCATAGGATTCTTCTTCTTTTTTCACACTCCAGCTCATTTAACCTAGTCTAAAACCCTTTATTAAAAACATATTTATATGTATTTAACTATAAAAGGTGTTTCCTCCACTTTAAAGGTTGGTATTTGGTAGCTTTTTGGCTCTTTCTAATACAATTCTTGTGGTTTATCTTCAGTAACCTTTTGGGTCTATGAGATGTGTTGCATTCAAGTACTAATGTGGATTAAAGTGTGGGATTTCTCAACTGTGATGTATTTGATGAGTGTATTAAGTAGCCTTTTCTTCTTATAGGCACACATACAGCTTATGTTTTTACATATATGCATTCTTACATGTAAGTCATCCAAGGTTTCACAAAGCAAAACCAAGTTTATACTGTTTTTTGCAGATTCTGTATATGTATTTTTACAACGTGCTTACTGTAACATTACAAATTCCTACAACACGGGACCCTTGAACGCGTCCCTGCCACTTTGGACGCTCTCGGCTCCCGTTGGCTGTCAGGTTCAAGTTAACCACTGTGAGGCGGAACTTCCGCTGTTGAGACACGTTGTAGCTAAAGTCAGCTTATACTTAGCTCCTTTCTGAACAATGCTGTTGACACGTGTATGATTTATCTTGTCACTTATACCTGATGAAGGCTTTTTTGTTGCTGAAACGCGTTGTTTTGTGACAATAAATTTGAGATAAAAAGACCATCACGACTGGAATACATTTTTGTTTACAGTTAAGTTCATTGTTTACTTTTTTAGCTCTTTTTTAGAGCACAGTTTTTACTTTTCGGGGCTCATCATGGCTCCCCGCACTACAACCGGGCCTGATAAAGAGGAGGAAGACTTCCACAGGAGCAATCCCGGATACCAGACAGTGGAGTACCGACGTGGAAGGTTGGTTAACAGGCCGCTACCATACGCTCATAGCCAAAAAGACGCTCCGTATAGCCGCTACAGAGCCGAACAGGCCGCAGCTAATGCTAGCACGACCCACAGCTATCAACATCAAGCTACGGAAATAGCTAACAGGCATGCTAATCCACCTAGCCATAGGAGCCAAGCTAACTACTATGAAAACAAAGACTTTTCTCGCTCGGACCACGATAGAGCAGACTGCAGCTATGACGAACGAGCCGATCAGCACACTGACAGGTCCCCAGAGCGCAACCGGACTCCACCGTACCACCGCTCTCTAGACCGCCACTGCTCACCACTGAGCCATCGCTCTCCAGGCCGTTACCGCTCTCCACCGCGCTGCCGCGCTCCAGAACACTACGCTGCTTCCAACCGCTTTCCCTCCAACGACGGTTGGAGACAACAAGCGGCCCCGAGAGTGAACTACGGCCGCCATGATAGACAACTGCCCGGCCACTACGGGGCCCGTCGAGGACGGGAGTCCTCCGGACGCTTCCGCAACCAACGCGCCCGCGGACGCGGCACGCAGGGATACCAGCGTCCTCAAGATTACAACAGGAGGTGGGATAATCAATCTAGAGTTCCTAGGCATGCGACTAGAAATAGTCATAAGACTGAGTTTACTTTTAAGACAAGTGCAATATACAGACTGATTAAAGCTGAGCACCACCTCAATAATGTCTCCGGCTCTGTTCCACCCACCATTGCTAAGTTAACTAAACTCATTATAGAGTCTATTAAGCCAGCTGAGCCAACAAGGGCTACAGAGGAAGAGATAGAGGATAATGCCACACTCTGGCAATTTAACACTCTTACTATTCTTCAGGACCATTACAAAGATTCCCAGAAAAACAATTTGCAAAAATTACAACCATTACTGGGTGAACAGTGGCAACAGAACTTCGATATTGCCTCAGCCTGGGCCAGAAGCCGTTATAAGAAGCTTACACAAGAGACATTGGACTCAGTATATGCAAAAATCCTAGACATTACTCAGAGTCACAACGCTGCACAGGCAGGTGCCCCACAGGCCAGGGATCCCACAACAGCCATCACTGCGGCACAGGCTATGAGGAGGGACCTTCTACAGCCCCCACAAGTTTCACCTCCACTCTCCACTGTGTTGGGGCCCATCACGGGGCCACGCTCCCTGCACACCGACGTACACCCAACTCCACGTGACCGTGGACCACACAGAGAACCACAGGCCAGGGACCCCACAACAGCCATCACTGCGGCACAGGCTATGAGGAGGGACCTTCTACAGCCCCCACAAGTTTCACCTCCACTCTCCACTGTGCTGGGGCCCATCACGGGGCCACGCTCCCTGCACACCGACGTACACCCAACTCCACGTGACCGTGGACCACACAGAGAACCTATGGATCTACAGCCAGGGCCGGAGACTCACGAGCTGGGGGCCCCATCGACCGACCTTACCACCCCACTCAACCTTGCTCCTGTTACCCACCCACCACCGAGGGAGTCTCCAAGTGAGCCACGGCCGCATACACAGGGGCCAGGACCCCTTTTGGCCCCCCCGGCCACCCCACTCTGTTCTACTTCTGCCGCCCGTCCCACAGTGCTGGGACTCTTCACCTCACCGGTGGCAAATGTTCTAGAGAACCTGGCACTGCAGCTACCTCAACGTCCACTTGGTCAGCGCCGTAGCAGCAGGAGGCCCACATCTGACGCTGAGTCGCAACCCATGGAGGTGGTTGAACCTCCAACCTGCCTCTCTGAATCTCCTACATCCGTCTCTGAATTACAGAACATCGTTGAGGACAGCTCCAGCTCCGAGACCTCCGAGACTGACCAGCTTCAAGTTCTCCCGCAGGTTGAACAGGGAGCTACAGGCTCTAAAGCCCCCACAACTGCTCTTACATCACGTGCACTCACGACTCCCAAGGTTAAAGGTAAACTTAACTTTACGACACCTACAACACATCCAGTGGTCTTTACACCGTTTAGACATATTTCAGCTAAATATGGGCGTGGTGTGTGAACACTCGAGGCTCAACAGAGGTGGAAAAACCTGTAGCTTTAACGGTATTAAAAACAGTGATAAACTTGTCTAAGAGGCCTTAATGAAAAGTAGTATTTCTGATGTCCAGCATTTACACACTGTTGTGTTTGTGAGATAGGCTCGTGGAAGAACAGGGGGGACCACTGTGGATCTTGTCTTCACGGTTTGTGGTGAGTGCCCTGGATCTGCCCACACACCTCGGCGTAGATCCACCCTCCTCTAACCTAACCCTAACCCTAACCCTAACCCTAACCCTAACCCTAACCCTAACCCTAACCCCTAACCCTAACCCTGAAGCACTATAACCTATCTCACCAAAGTTTAAAACATCCTGGCTGAGTGCAATCATTAGAGTTATGGAGGAGGAATATACATCTCATGCATGTTTTGCAGTTTACTGGACTAGTGACGGATGCTTGCTGGCAATGTGGCTTACTGTGGTCTTGTTGGTTCCTACCTGCTGTAGCAGAGCAATATGAGCTTGAGGTTTCACTCACTGCTGGCTGTCAAGGAGCAAAGACAAGCACGGCTAACTTCACAAACCTCTAAGACCTTGTAAGGCAGAGTTGCGGCTTTGGGAGCTCTAAGCCACGCCCACAAATGCCATTTAAGCAGTTTGTTTACTGTTCCAAGCCATCCTATAGCCACATGACTTCCATGATTGTATTCAGTGGATTTTTCATTCAATTCCAGCTTTATTCCATACTTTTAAAACCCTCTACAGGGCTATCAGAGCATAATAGGCTTTATCCACGCCCATATATGCATAAAAGAAGTGGATTAAAGTGATATTTTCACCCACTTGTAACCTTTTACTCACTTTTCACCATGATACTAACGTCTCATCGACACCTATTGGATTCACATTGCCATGTATGTCCTTCCTAGTGTTCTTTTCACACTTTAAGGCCCTTTTTCAAGGCATCAAAGGTTTAAACCATGACACAACGGACTAGTGCAGGTGAAGACATCAGAGCACAGCCTGTCCACATCCTTTTGGATCTTCACGGTGCCTCCTGTAGTTGAGCGGTGTATGGAACACAGGAAGCGAGTACATGGCTTGGATGGATTCTGTTTACAGAGATTCAAGGTTATCGTATGGTGAGTGAGATATATATTTCTTTAAATAAATTTTAAACTATCATATATGATGACTATTTTCATTGCAATATTAATGTTATTTTAAACATAATATTGAGGACTTTAATACTAAGGTATTATTATACCTAGACCTTAACTAAAGAGCAATACTAATATACCTTTACAAAGAGTTTTAACCTTAAAATGGATTTTCAATTGGCTATGGGACACACTCCGGGGTCTGATCAACCACTGGAGGGCCGCCCTTGGAGGAAGGTGTATAGTGATAATGGTCGAAACACCTGATGACTCTGAGGTCCACTACTGATGATGTGTCCTACTATTCATAATACAATCTATTTTAGACAGATTAAAGGACAGTATGTCATTTAATAGGACATAACCGAAAATTAGGTTTCTTAACCTAACCATAACCAAGTGCATTTTAGCCTAAAACATAACCAAGTGCTTTTTAGCCTAAACATAACCAAGTGCTTTTTAGCCTAAACATAACCAAGTGCTTTTTAGCCTTAACATGACCTAGTGCTTTTTAGCCCAAACATAACCAAGTGCTTTTTAGCGTTAACATAACCTAGTGCTTTTTAGCCTAAACATAACCAAGTGCTTTATAGCCTTACCATAACCAGGTGCTTTTTGGCCTAACCATAGCCTAAAGTTTCCTAACCAAATGCTTTTTAGCCTTCTGATTAAAGGGAATTCTTGTTGTTTAAAACTATACACTGTTGTGGTTTAAGACGGGCTCGTGGAGGAACAGTGGGGACCACTGTGGATCTTGTCTTAAGGTTTGTGGTGAGTGCCCTAGACCTGCCCACACACCTCGGTGTAGGTCTACCCTCCTCTAACCTACCCTGGCCAGTACCCTATCTTAAGCAACCACAACCCCCTCTGTGTCCAACACGATACCTTTCTTTCACTATAACTAAGTGCTTTTTAGCCTAACCATAATTGAGTGCTGTTTAGCCTTACCATAACCTACGGTTTTTTAACCTAACCGAATGCTTTTTAGCCTTACCATTACTAGGTTTTTAATAACCTATGCCTAGCCAAGTGCTTCTTAGCCTTACCATAACCAATTGGTTTTCAACATAACCCTACCCAGAGAGCTTTTGGCCTTATCTTAACTGTCTTTTGACTTTTTCTGGCTAAACCCATGTGGTCTCCGTGGTAATGCCTCCACCTCCTATTTTAGGCTAAACCCACGTGGTCTCCGTGGTAATGCTTCCACCTCCAATTTTAGGCTAAACCCACGTGGTCTCCGTGGTAATGCCTCCACCTCCAATTTTAGGCTAAACCCATGTGGTCTCCGTGGTAATGCCTCCACCTCCAATTTTAGGCTAAACCCACGTGGTCTCCGTGGTTATGCCACCACCTCCAATTTTAGGCTAATCCCACGTGGCCTCCGTGGTACGCCTTGGCTTCTGTTTCTAGGCTAAACCCACGTGGTCTCCGTGGTACGCCCCCCTCCATCTCTACAGCTTTAACCAAAGGTCTTTGGGCCAAATTTGAAGCACTATAACCTATCTCACCAAAGTTTAAAACATCCTGGCTGAGTGCAATCATTAGAGTTATGGAGGAGGAATATACATCTCATGCATGTTTTGCAGTTTACTGGACTAGTGACGGATGCTTGCTGGCAATGTGGCTTACTGTGGTCTTGTTGGTTCCTACCTGCTGTAGCAGAGCAATATGAGCTTGAGGTTTCACTCACTGCTGGCTGTCAAGGAGCA
Source organism: Gymnocephalus cernua (assembly GCA_023631565.1). Lineage (NCBI taxonomy): Eukaryota > Metazoa > Chordata > Actinopteri > Perciformes > Percidae > Gymnocephalus > Gymnocephalus cernua. The sequence continues at coordinate 33,929,741 of CM042442.1, read as the reverse complement.
AAGACAAGCACGGCTAACTTCACAAACCTCTAAGACCTTGTAAGGCAGAGTTGCGGCTTTGGGAGCTCTAAGCCACGCCCACAAATGCCATTTAAGCAGTTTGTTTACTGTTCCAAGCCATCCTATAGCCACATGACTTCCATGATTGTATTCAGTGGATTTTTCATTCAATTCCAGCTTTATTCCATACTTTTAAAACCCTCTACAGGGCTATCAGAGCATAATAGGCTTTATCCACGCCCATATATGCATAAAAGAAGTGGATTAAAGTGATATTTTCACCCACTTGTAACCTTTTACTCACTTTTCACCATGATACTAACGTCTCATCGACACCTATTGGATTCACATTGCCATGTATGTCCTTCCTAGTGTTCTTTTCACACTTTAAGGCCCTTTTTCAAGGCATCAAAGGTTTAAACCATGACACAACGGACTAGTGCAGGTGAAGACATCAGAGCACAGCCTGTCCACATCCTTTTGGATCTTCACGGTGCCTCCTGTAGTTGAGCGGTGTATGGAACACAGGAAGCGAGTACATGGCTTGGATGGATTCTGTTTACAGAGATTCAAGGTTATCGTATGGTGAGTGAGATATATATTTCTTTAAATAAATTTTAAACTATCATATATGATGACTATTTTCATTGCAATATTAATGTTATTTTAAACATAATATTGAGGACTTTAATACTAAGGTATTATTATACCTAGACCTTAACTAAAGAGCAATACTAATATACCTTTACAAAGAGTTTTAACCTTAAAATGGATTTTCAATTGGCTATGGGACACACTCCGGGGTCTGATCAACCACTGGAGGGCCGCCCTTGGAGGAAGGTGTATAGTGATAATGGTCGAAACACCTGATGACTCTGAGGTCCACTACTGATGATGTGTCCTACTATTCATAATACAATCTATTTTAGACAGATTAAAGGACAGTATGTCATTTAATAGGACATAACCGAAAATTAGGTTTCTTAACCTAACCATAACCAAGTGCATTTTAGCCTAAAACATAACCAAGTGCTTTTTAGCCTAAACATAACCAAGTGCTTTTTAGCCTAAACATAACCAAGTGCTTTTTAGCCTTAACATGACCTAGTGCTTTTTAGCCCAAACATAACCAAGTGCTTTTTAGCGTTAACATAACCTAGTGCTTTTTAGCCTAAACATAACCAAGTGCTTTATAGCCTTACCATAACCAGGTGCTTTTTGGCCTAACCATAGCCTAAAGTTTCCTAACCAAATGCTTTTTAGCCTTCTGATTAAAGGGAATTCTTGATGTTTAAAACTATACACTGTTGTGGTTTAAGACGGGCTCGTGGAGGAACAGTGGGGACCACTGTGGATCTTGTCTTAAGGTTTGTGGTGAGTGCCCTAGACCTGCCCACACACCTCGGTGTAGGTCTACCCTCCTCTAACCTACCCTGGCCAGTACCCTATCTTAAGCAACCACAACCCCCTCTGTGTCCAACACGATACCTTTCTTTCACTATAACTAAGTGCTTTTTAGCCTAACCATAATTGAGTGCTGTTTAGCCTTACCATAACCTACGGTTTTTTAACCTAACCGAATGCTTTTTAGCCTTACCATTACTAGGTTTTTAATAACCTATGCCTAGCCAAGTGCTTCTTAGCCTTACCATAACCAATTGGTTTTCAACATAACCCTACCCAGAGAGCTTTTGGCCTTATCTTAACTGTCTTTTGACTTTTTCTGGCTAAACCCATGTGGTCTCCGTGGTAATGCCTCCACCTCCTATTTTAGGCTAAACCCACGTGGTCTCCGTGGTAATGCTTCCACCTCCAATTTTAGGCTAAACCCACGTGGTCTCCGTGGTAATGCCTCCACCTCCAATTTTAGGCTAAACCCATGTGGTCTCCGTGGTAATGCCTCCACCTCCAATTTTAGGCTAAACCCACGTGGTCTCCGTGGTTATGCCACCACCTCCAATTTTAGGCTAATCCCACGTGGCCTCCGTGGTACGCCTTGGCTTCTGTTTCTAGGCTAAACCCACGTGGTCTCCGTGGTACGCCCCCCTCCATCTCTACAGCTTTAACCAAAGGTCTTTGGGCCAAATTTGAAGCACTATAACCTATCTCACCAAAGTTTAAAACATCCTGGCTGAGTGCAATCATTAGAGTTATGGAGGAGGAATATACATCTCATGCATGTTTTGCAGTTTACTGGACTAGTGACGGATGCTTGCTGGCAATGTGGCTTACTGTGGTCTTGTTGGTTCCTACCTGCTGTAGCAGAGCAATATGAGCTTGAGGTTTCACTCACTGCTGGCTGTCAAGGAGCAAAGACAAGCACGGCTAACTTCACAAACCTCTAAGACCTTGTAAGGCAGAGTTGCGGCTTTGGGAGCTCTAAGCCACGCCCACAAATGCCATTTAAGCAGTTTGTTTACTGTTCCAAGCCATCCTATAGCCACATGACTTCCATGATTGTATTCAGTGGATTTTTCATTCAATTCCAGCTTTATTCCATACTTTTAAAACCCTCTACAGGGCTATCAGAGCATAATAGGCTTTATCCACGCCCATATATGCATAAAAGAAGTGGATTAAAGTGATATTTTCACCCACTTGTAACCTTTTACTCACTTTTCACCATGATACTAACGTCTCATCGACACCTATTGGATTCACATTGCCATGTATGTCCTTCCTAGTGTTCTTTTCACACTTTAAGGCCCTTTTTCAAGGCATCAAAGGTTTAAACCATGACACAACGGACTAGTGCAGGTGAAGACATCAGAGCACAGCCTGTCCACATCCTTTTGGATCTTCACGGTGCCTCCTGTAGTTGAGCGGTGTATGGAACACAGGAAGCGAGTACATGGCTTGGATGGATTCTGTTTACAGAGATTCAAGGTTATCGTATGGTGAGTGAGATATATATTTCTTTAAATAAATTTTAAACTATCATATATGATGACTATTTTCATTGCAATATTAATGTTATTTTAAACATAATATTGAGGACTTTAATACTAAGGTATTATTATACCTAGACCTTAACTAAAGAGCAATACTAATATACCTTTACAAAGAGTTTTAACCTTAAAATGGATTTTCAATTGGCTATGGGACACACTCCGGGGTCTGATCAACCACTGGAGGGCCGCCCTTGGAGGAAGGTGTATAGTGATAATGGTCGAAACACCTGATGACTCTGAGGTCCACTACTGATGATGTGTCCTACTATTCATAATACAATCTATTTTAGACAGATTAAAGGACAGTATGTCATTTAATAGGACATAACCGAAAATTAGGTTTCTTAACCTAACCATAACCAAGTGCATTTTAGCCTAAAACATAACCAAGTGCTTTTTAGCCTAAACATAACCAAGTGCTTTTTAGCCTAAACATAACCAAGTGCTTTTTAGCCTTAACATGACCTAGTGCTTTTTAGCCCAAACATAACCAAGTGCTTTTTAGCGTTAACATAACCTAGTGCTTTTTAGCCTAAACATAACCAAGTGCTTTATAGCCTTACCATAACCAGGTGCTTTTTGGCCTAACCATAGCCTAAAGTTTCCTAACCAAATGCTTTTTAGCCTTCTGATTAAAGGGAATTCTTGATGTTTAAAACTATACACTGTTGTGGTTTAAGACGGGCTCGTGGAGGAACAGTGGGGACCACTGTGGATCTTGTCTTAAGGTTTGTGGTGAGTGCCCTAGACCTGCCCACACACCTCGGTGTAGGTCTACCCTCCTCTAACCTACCCTGGCCAGTACCCTATCTTAAGCAACCACAACCCCCTCTGTGTCCAACACGATACCTTTCTTTCACTATAACTAAGTGCTTTTTAGCCTAACCATAATTGAGTGCTGTTTAGCCTTACCATAACCTACGGTTTTTTAACCTAACCGAATGCTTTTTAGCCTTACCATTACTAGGTTTTTAATAACCTATGCCTAGCCAAGTGCTTCTTAGCCTTACCATAACCAATTGGTTTTCAACATAACCCTACCCAGAGAGCTTTTGGCCTTATCTTAACTGTCTTTTGACTTTTTCTGGCTAAACCCATGTGGTCTCCGTGGTAATGCCTCCACCTCCTATTTTAGGCTAAACCCACGTGGTCTCCGTGGTAATGCTTCCACCTCCAATTTTAGGCTAAACCCACGTGGTCTCCGTGGTAATGCCTCCACCTCCAATTTTAGGCTAAACCCATGTGGTCTCCGTGGTAATGCCTCCACCTCCAATTTTAGGCTAAACCCACGTGGTCTCCGTGGTTATGCCACCACCTCCAATTTTAGGCTAATCCCACGTGGCCTCCGTGGTACGCCTTGGCTTCTGTTTCTAGGCTAAACCCACGTGGTCTCCGTGGTACGCCCCCCTCCATCTCTACAGCTTTAACCAAAGGTCTTTGGGCCAAATTTGAAGCACTATAACCTATCTCACCAAAGTTTAAAACATCCTGGCTGAGTGCAATCATTAGAGTTATGGAGGAGGAATATACATCTCATGCATGTTTTGCAGTTTACTGGACTAGTGACGGATGCTTGCTGGCAATGTGGCTTACTGTGGTCTTGTTGGTTCCTACCTGCTGTAGCAGAGCAATATGAGCTTGAGGTTTCACTCACTGCTGGCTGTCAAGGAGCAAAGACAAGCACGGCTAACTTCACAAACCTCTAAGACCTTGTAAGGCAGAGTTGCGGCTTTGGGAGCTCTAAGCCACGCCCACAAATGCCATTTAAGCAGTTTGTTTACTGTTCCAAGCCATCCTATAGCCACATGACTTCCATGATTGTATTCAGTGGATTTTTCATTCAATTCCAGCTTTATTCCATACTTTTAAAACCCTCTACAGGGCTATCAGAGCATAATAGGCTTTATCCACGCCCATATATGCATAAAAGAAGTGGATTAAAGTGATATTTTCACCCACTTGTAACCTTTTACTCACTTTTCACCATGATACTAACGTCTCATCGACACCTATTGGATTCACATTGCCATGTATGTCCTTCCTAGTGTTCTTTTCACACTTTAAGGCCCTTTTTCAAGGCATCAAAGGTTTAAACCATGACACAACGGACTAGTGCAGGTGAAGACATCAGAGCACAGCCTGTCCACATCCTTTTGGATCTTCACGGTGCCTCCTGTAGTTGAGCGGTGTATGGAACACAGGAAGCGAGTACATGGCTTGGATGGATTCTGTTTACAGAGATTCAAGGTTATCGTATGGTGAGTGAGATATATATTTCTTTAAATAAATTTTAAACTATCATATATGATGACTATTTTCATTGCAATATTAATGTTATTTTAAACATAATATTGAGGACTTTAATACTAAGGTATTATTATACCTAGACCTTAACTAAAGAGCAATACTAATATACCTTTACAAAGAGTTTTAACCTTAAAATGGATTTTCAATTGGCTATGGGACACACTCCGGGGTCTGATCAACCACTGGAGGGCCGCCCTTGGAGGAAGGTGTATAGTGATAATGGTCGAAACACCTGATGACTCTGAGGTCCACTACTGATGATGTGTCCTACTATTCATAATACAATCTATTTTAGACAGATTAAAGGACAGTATGTCATTTAATAGGACATAACCGAAAATTAGGTTTCTTAACCTAACCATAACCAAGTGCATTTTAGCCTAAAACATAACCAAGTGCTTTTTAGCCTAAACATAACCAAGTGCTTTTTAGCCTAAACATAACCAAGTGCTTTTTAGCCTTAACATGACCTAGTGCTTTTTAGCCCAAACATAACCAAGTGCTTTTTAGCGTTAACATAACCTAGTGCTTTTTAGCCTAAACATAACCAAGTGCTTTATAGCCTTACCATAACCAGGTGCTTTTTGGCCTAACCATAGCCTAAAGTTTCCTAACCAAATGCTTTTTAGCCTTCTGATTAAAGGGAATTCTTGATGTTTAAAACTATACACTGTTGTGGTTTAAGACGGGCTCGTGGAGGAACAGTGGGGACCACTGTGGATCTTGTCTTAAGGTTTGTGGTGAGTGCCCTAGACCTGCCCACACACCTCGGTGTAGGTCTACCCTCCTCTAACCTACCCTGGCCAGTACCCTATCTTAAGCAACCACAACCCCCTCTGTGTCCAACACGATACCTTTCTTTCACTATAACTAAGTGCTTTTTAGCCTAACCATAATTGAGTGCTGTTTAGCCTTACCATAACCTACGGTTTTTTAACCTAACCGAATGCTTTTTAGCCTTACCATTACTAGGTTTTTAATAACCTATGCCTAGCCAAGTGCTTCTTAGCCTTACCATAACCAATTGGTTTTCAACATAACCCTACCCAGAGAGCTTTTGGCCTTATCTTAACTGTCTTTTGACTTTTTCTGGCTAAACCCATGTGGTCTCCGTGGTAATGCCTCCACCTCCTATTTTAGGCTAAACCCACGTGGTCTCCGTGGTAATGCTTCCACCTCCAATTTTAGGCTAAACCCACGTGGTCTCCGTGGTAATGCCTCCACCTCCAATTTTAGGCTAAACCCATGTGGTCTCCGTGGTAATGCCTCCACCTCCAATTTTAGGCTAAACCCACGTGGTCTCCGTGGTTATGCCACCACCTCCAATTTTAGGCTAATCCCACGTGGCCTCCGTGGTACGCCTTGGCTTCTGTTTCTAGGCTAAACCCACGTGGTCTCCGTGGTACGCCCCCCTCCATCTCTACAGCTTTAACCAAAGGTCTTTGGGCCAAATTTGAAGCACTATAACCTATCTCACCAAAGTTTAAAACATCCTGGCTGAGTGCAATCATTAGAGTTATGGAGGAGGAATATACATCTCATGCATGTTTTGCAGTTTACTGGACTAGTGACGGATGCTTGCTGGCAATGTGGCTTACTGTGGTCTTGTTGGTTCCTACCTGCTGTAGCAGAGCAATATGAGCTTGAGGTTTCACTCACTGCTGGCTGTCAAGGAGCAAAGACAAGCACGGCTAACTTCACAAACCTCTAAGACCTTGTAAGGCAGAGTTGCGGCTTTGGGAGCTCTAAGCCACGCCCACAAATGCCATTTAAGCAGTTTGTTTACTGTTCCAAGCCATCCTATAGCCACATGACTTCCATGATTGTATTCAGTGGATTTTTCATTCAATTCCAGCTTTATTCCATACTTTTAAAACCCTCTACAGGGCTATCAGAGCATAATAGGCTTTATCCACGCCCATATATGCATAAAAGAAGTGGATTAAAGTGATATTTTCACCCACTTGTAACCTTTTACTCACTTTTCACCATGATACTAACGTCTCATCGACACCTATTGGATTCACATTGCCATGTATGTCCTTCCTAGTGTTCTTTTCACACTTTAAGGCCCTTTTTCAAGGCATCAAAGGTTTAAACCATGACACAACGGACTAGTGCAGGTGAAGACATCAGAGCACAGCCTGTCCACATCCTTTTGGATCTTCACGGTGCCTCCTGTAGTTGAGCGGTGTATGGAACACAGGAAGCGAGTACATGGCTTGGATGGATTCTGTTTACAGAGATTCAAGGTTATCGTATGGTGAGTGAGATATATATTTCTTTAAATAAATTTTAAACTATCATATATGATGACTATTTTCATTGCAATATTAATGTTATTTTAAACATAATATTGAGGACTTTAATACTAAGGTATTATTATACCTAGACCTTAACTAAAGAGCAATACTAATATACCTTTACAAAGAGTTTTAACCTTAAAATGGATTTTCAATTGGCTATGGGACACACTCCGGGGTCTGATCAACCACTGGAGGGCCGCCCTTGGAGGAAGGTGTATAGTGATAATGGTCGAAACACCTGATGACTCTGAGGTCCACTACTGATGATGTGTCCTACTATTCATAATACAATCTATTTTAGACAGATTAAAGGACAGTATGTCATTTAATAGGACATAACCGAAAATTAGGTTTCTTAACCTAACCATAACCAAGTGCATTTTAGCCTAAAACATAACCAAGTGCTTTTTAGCCTAAACATAACCAAGTGCTTTTTAGCCTAAACATAACCAAGTGCTTTTTAGCCTTAACATGACCTAGTGCTTTTTAGCCCAAACATAACCAAGTGCTTTTTAGCGTTAACATAACCTAGTGCTTTTTAGCCTAAACATAACCAAGTGCTTTATAGCCTTACCATAACCAGGTGCTTTTTGGCCTAACCATAGCCTAAAGTTTCCTAACCAAATGCTTTTTAGCCTTCTGATTAAAGGGAATTCTTGTTGTTTAAAACTATACACTGTTGTGGTTTAAGACGGGCTCGTGGAGGAACAGTGGGGACCACTGTGGATCTTGTCTTAAGGTTTGTGGTGAGTGCCCTAGACCTGCCCACACACCTCGGTGTAGGTCTACCCTCCTCTAACCTACCCTGGCCAGTACCCTATCTTAAGCAACCACAACCCCCTCTGTGTCCAACACGATACCTTTCTTTCACTATAACTAAGTGCTTTTTAGCCTAACCATAATTGAGTGCTGTTTAGCCTTACCATAACCTACGGTTTTTTAACCTAACCGAATGCTTTTTAGCCTTACCATTACTAGGTTTTTAATAACCTATGCCTAGCCAAGTGCTTCTTAGCCTTACCATAACCAATTGGTTTTCAACATAACCCTACCCAGAGAGCTTTTGGCCTTATCTTAACTGTCTTTTGACTTTTTCTGGCTAAACCCATGTGGTCTCCGTGGTAATGCCTCCACCTCCTATTTTAGGCTAAACCCACGTGGTCTCCGTGGTAATGCTTCCACCTCCAATTTTAGGCTAAACCCACGTGGTCTCCGTGGTAATGCCTCCACCTCCAATTTTAGGCTAAACCCATGTGGTCTCCGTGGTAATGCCTCCACCTCCAATTTTAGGCTAAACCCACGTGGTCTCCGTGGTTATGCCACCACCTCCAATTTTAGGCTAATCCCACGTGGCCTCCGTGGTACGCCTTGGCTTCTGTTTCTAGGCTAAACCCACGTGGTCTCCGTGGTACGCCCCCCTCCATCTCTACAGCTTTAACCAAAGGTCTTTGGGCCAAATTTGAAGCACTATAACCTATCTCACCAAAGTTTAAAACATCCTGGCTGAGTGCAATCATTAGAGTTATGGAGGAGGAATATACATCTCATGCATGTTTTGCAGTTTACTGGACTAGTGACGGATGCTTGCTGGCAATGTGGCTTACTGTGGTCTTGTTGGTTCCTACCTGCTGTAGCAGAGCAATATGAGCTTGAGGTTTCACTCACTGCTGGCTGTCAAGGAGCAAAGACAAGCACGGCTAACTTCACAAACCTCTAAGACCTTGTAAGGCAGAGTTGCGGCTTTGGGAGCTCTAAGCCACGCCCACAAATGCCATTTAAGCAGTTTGTTTACTGTTCCAAGCCATCCTATAGCCACATGACTTCCATGATTGTATTCAGTGGATTTTTCATTCAATTCCAGCTTTATTCCATACTTTTAAAACCCTCTACAGGGCTATCAGAGCATAATAGGCTTTATCCACGCCCATATATGCATAAAAGAAGTGGATTAAAGTGATATTTTCACCCACTTGTAACCTTTTACTCACTTTTCACCATGATACTAACGTCTCATCGACACCTATTGGATTCACATTGCCATGTATGTCCTTCCTAGTGTTCTTTTCACACTTTAAGGCCCTTTTTCAAGGCATCAAAGGTTTAAACCATGACACAACGGACTAGTGCAGGTGAAGACATCAGAGCACAGCCTGTCCACATCCTTTTGGATCTTCACGGTGCCTCCTGTAGTTGAGCGGTGTATGGAACACAGGAAGCGAGTACATGGCTTGGATGGATTCTGTTTACAGAGATTCAAGGTTATCGTATGGTGAGTGAGATATATATTTCTTTAAATAAATTTTAAACTATCATATATGATGACTATTTTCATTGCAATATTAATGTTATTTTAAACATAATATTGAGGACTTTAATACTAAGGTATTATTATACCTAGACCTTAACTAAAGAGCAATACTAATATACCTTTACAAAGAGTTTTAACCTTAAAATGGATTTTCAATTGGCTATGGGACACACTCCGGGGTCTGATCAACCACTGGAGGGCCGCCCTTGGAGGAAGGTGTATAGTGATAATGGTCGAAACACCTGATGACTCTGAGGTCCACTACTGATGATGTGTCCTACTATTCATAATACAATCTATTTTAGACAGATTAAAGGACAGTATGTCATTTAATAGGACATAACCGAAAATTAGGTTTCTTAACCTAACCATAACCAAGTGCATTTTAGCCTAAAACATAACCAAGTGCTTTTTAGCCTAAACATAACCAAGTGCTTTTTAGCCTAAACATAACCAAGTGCTTTTTAGCCTTAACATGACCTAGTGCTTTTTAGCCCAAACATAACCAAGTGCTTTTTAGCGTTAACATAACCTAGTGCTTTTTAGCCTAAACATAACCAAGTGCTTTATAGCCTTACCATAACCAGGTGCTTTTTGGCCTAACCATAGCCTAAAGTTTCCTAACCAAATGCTTTTTAGCCTTCTGATTAAAGGGAATTCTTGATGTTTAAAACTATACACTGTTGTGGTTTAAGACGGGCTCGTGGAGGAACAGTGGGGACCACTGTGGATCTTGTCTTAAGGTTTGTGGTGAGTGCCCTAGACCTGCCCACACACCTCGGTGTAGGTCTACCCTCCTCTAACCTAACCCTACCCTAACCCTAACCCCTAACCCTAACCCTAACCCTAAAATTAGGTTTCTTAACCTAACCATAACCAAGTGCATTTTAGCCTAAAACATAACCAAGTGCTTTTTAGCCTAAACATAACCAAGTGCTTTTTAGCCTTAACATGACCTAGTGCTTTTTAGCCCAAACATAACCAAGTGCTTTTTAGCGTTAACATAACCTAGTGCTTTTTAGCCTAAACATAACCAAGTGCTTTATAGCCTTACCATAACCAGGTGCTTTTTGGCCTAACCATAGCCTAAAGTTTCCTAACCAAATGCTTTTTAGCCTTCTGATTAAAGGGAATTCTTGATGTTTAAAACTATACACTGTTGTGGTTTAAGACGGGCTCGTGGAGGAACAGTGGGGACCACTGTGGATCTTGTCTTAAGGTTTGTGGTGAGTGCCCTAGACCTGCCCACACACCTCGGTGTAGGTCTACCCTCCTCTAACCTACCCTGGCCAGTACCCTATCTTAAGCAACCACAACCCCCTCTGTGTCCAACACGATACCTTTCTTTCACTATAACTAAGTGCTTTTTAGCCTAACCATAATTGAGTGCTGTTTAGCCTTACCATAACCTACGGTTTTTTAACCTAACCGAATGCTTTTTAGCCTTACCATTACTAGGTTTTTAATAACCTATGCCTAGCCAAGTGCTTCTTAGCCTTACCATAACCAATTGGTTTTCAACATAACCCTACCCAGAGAGCTTTTGGCCTTATCTTAACTGTCTTTTGACTTTTTCTGGCTAAACCCATGTGGTCTCCGTGGTAATGCCTCCACCTCCTATTTTAGGCTAAACCCACGTGGTCTCCGTGGTAATGCTTCCACCTCCAATTTTAGGCTAAACCCACGTGGTCTCCGTGGTAATGCCTCCACCTCCAATTTTAGGCTAAACTCATGTGGTCTCCGTGGTAATGCCTCCACCTCCAATTTTAGGCTAAACCCACGTGGTCTCCGTGGTTATGCCACCACCTCCAATTTTAGGCTAATCCCACGTGGCCTCCGTGGTACGCCTTGGCTTCTGTTTCTAGGCTAAACCCACGTGGTCTCCGTGGTACGCCCCCCTCCATCTCTACAGCTTTAACCAAAGGTCTTTGGGCCAAATTTGAAGCACTATAATCCATCTCACCAAAGTTTAAAACATCCTGGCTGAGTGCAATCATTAGAGTTATGGAGGAGGAATATACATCTCATGCATGTTTTGCAGTTTACTGGACTAGTGACGGATGCTTGCTGGCAATGTGGCTTACTGTGGTCTTTTTGGTTCCTACCTGCTGTAGCAGAGCAATATGAGCTTGAGGTTTCACTCACTGCTGGCTGTCAAGGAGCAAAGACAAGCACGGCTAACTTCACAAACCTCTAAGACCTTGTAAGGCAGAGTTGCGGCTTTGGGAGCTCTAAGCCACGCCCACAAATGCCATTTAAGCAGTTTGTTTACTGTTCCAAGCCATCCTATAGCCACATGACTTCCATGATTGTATTCAGTGGATTTTTCATTCAATTCCAGCTTTATTCCATACTTTTAAAACCCTCTACAGGGCTATCAGAGCATAATAGGCTTTATCCACGCCCATATATGCATAAAAGAAGTGGATTAAAGTGATATTTTCACCCACTTGTAACCTTTTACTCACTTTTCACCATGATACTAACGTCTCATCGACACCTATTGGATTCACATTGCCATGTATGTCCTTCCTAGTGTTCTTTTCACACTTTAAGGCCCTTTTTCAAGGCATCAAAGGTTTAAACCATGACACAACGGACTAGTGCAGGTGAAGACATCAGGGCACAGCCTGTCCACATCCTTTTGGATCTTCACGGTGCCTCCTGTAGTTGAGCGGTGTATGGAACACAGGAAGCGAGTACATGGCTTGGATGGATTCTGTTTACAGAGATTCAAGGTTATCGTATGGTGAGTGAGATATATATTTCTTTAAATATATTTTAAACTATCATATATGATGACTATTTTCATTGCAATATTAATTTTATTTTAAACATAATATTGAGGACTTTAATACTAAGGTATTATTATACCTAGACCTTAACTAAAGAGCAATACTAATATACCTTTACAAAGAGTTTTAACCTTAAAATGGATTTTCAATTGGCTATGGGACACACTCCGGGGTCTGATCAACCACTGGAGGGCCGCCCTTGGAGGAAGGTGTATAGTGATAATGGTCGAAACACCTGATGACTCTGAGGTCCACTACTGATGATGTGTCCTACTATTCATAATACAATCTATTTTAGACAGATTAAAGGACAGTATGTCATTTAATAGGACATAACCGAAAATTAGGTTTCTTAACCTAACCATAACCAAGTGCATTTTAGCCTAAAACATAACCAAGTGCTTTTTAGCCTAAACATAACCAAGTGCTTTTTAGCCTTAACATGACCTAGTGCTTTTTAGCCCAAACATAACCAAGTGCTTTTTAGCGTTAACATAACCTAGTGCTTTTTAGCCTAAACATAACCAAGTGCTTTATAGCCTTACCATAACCAGGTGCTTTTTGGCCTAACCATAGCCTAAAGTTTCCTAACCAAATGCTTTTTAGCCTTCTGATTAAAGGGAATTCTTGATGTTTAAAACTATACACTGTTGTGGTTTAAGACGGGCTCGTGGAGGAACAGTGGGGACCACTGTGGATCTTGTCTTAAGGTTTGTGGTGAGTGCCCTAGACCTGCCCACACACCTCGGTGTAGGTCTACCCTCCTCTAACCTACCCTGGCCAGTACCCTATCTTAAGCAACCACAACCCCCTCTGTGTCCAACACGATACCTTTCTTTCACTATAACTAAGTGCTTTTTAGCCTAACCATAATTGAGTGCTGTTTAGCCTTACCATAACCTACGGTTTTTTAACCTAACCGAATGCTTTTTAGCCTTACCATTACTAGGTTTTTAATAACCTATGCCTAGCCAAGTGCTTCTTAGCCTTACCATAACCAATTGGTTTTCAACATAACCCTACCCAGAGAGCTTTTGGCCTTATCTTAACTGTCTTTTGACTTTTTCTGGCTAAACCCATGTGGTCTCCGTGGTAATGCCTCCACCTCCTATTTTAGGCTAAACCCACGTGGTCTCCGTGGTAATGCTTCCACCTCCAATTTTAGGCTAAACCCACGTGGTCTCCGTGGTAATGCCTCCACCTCCAATTTTAGGCTAAACTCATGTGGTCTCCGTGGTAATGCCTCCACCTCCAATTTTAGGCTAAACCCACGTGGTCTCCGTGGTTATGCCACCACCTCCAATTTTAGGCTAATCCCACGTGGCCTCCGTGGTACGCCTTGGCTTCTGTTTCTAGGCTAAACCCACGTGGTCTCCGTGGTACGCCCCCCTCCATCTCTACAGCTTTAACCAAAGGTCTTTGGGCCAAATTTGAAGCACTATAATCCATCTCACCAAAGTTTAAAACATCCTGGCTGAGTGCAATCATTAGAGTTATGGAGGAGGAATATACATCTCATGCATGTTTTGCAGTTTACTGGACTAGTGACGGATGCTTGCTGGCAATGTGGCTTACTGTGGTCTTTTTGGTTCCTACCTGCTGTAGCAGAGCAATATGAGCTTGAGGTTTCACTCACTGCTGGCTGTCAAGGAGCAAAGACAAGCACGGCTAACTTCACAAACCTCTAAGACCTTGTAAGGCAGAGTTGCGGCTTTGGGAGCTCTAAGCCACGCCCACAAATGCCATTTAAGCAGTTTGTTTACTGTTCCAAGCCATCCTATAGCCACATGACTTCCATGATTGTATTCAGTGGATTTTTCATTCAATTCCAGCTTTATTCCATACTTTTAAAACCCTCTACAGGGCTATCAGAGCATAATAGGCTTTATCCACGCCCATATATGCATAAAAGAAGTGGATTAAAGTGATATTTTCACCCACTTGTAACCTTTTACTCACTTTTCACCATGATACTAACGTCTCATCGACACCTATTGGATTCACATTGCCATGTATGTCCTTCCTAGTGTTCTTTTCACACTTTAAGGCCCTTTTTCAAGGCATCAAAGGTTTAAACCATGACACAACGGACTAGTGCAGGTGAAGACATCAGGGCACAGCCTGTCCACATCCTTTTGGATCTTCACGGTGCCTCCTGTAGTTGAGCGGTGTATGGAACACAGGAAGCGAGTACATGGCTTGGATGGATTCTGTTTACAGAGATTCAAGGTTATCGTATGGTGAGTGAGATATATATTTCTTTAAATATATTTTAAACTATCATATATGATGACTATTTTCATTGCAATATTAATTTTATTTTAAACATAATATTGAGGACTTTAATACTAAGGTATTATTATACCTAGACCTTAACTAAAGAGCAATACTAATATACCTTTACAAAGAGTTTTAACCTTAAAATGGATTTTCAATTGGCTATGGGACACACTCCGGGGTCTGATCAACCACTGGAGGGCCGCCCTTGGAGGAAGGTGTATAGTGATAATGGTCGAAACACCTGATGACTCTGAGGTCCACTACTGATGATGTGTCCTACTATTCATAATACAATCTATTTTAGACAGATTAAAGGACAGTATGTCATTTAATAGGACATAACCGAAAATTAGGTTTCTTAACCTAACCATAACCAAGTGCATTTTAGCCTAAAACATAACCAAGTGCTTTTTAGCCTAAACATAACCAAGTGCTTTTTAGCCTTAACATGACCTAGTGCTTTTTAGCCCAAACATAACCAAGTGCTTTTTAGCGTTAACATAACCTAGTGCTTTTTAGCCTAAACATAACCAAGTGCTTTATAGCCTTACCATAACCAGGTGCTTTTTGGCCTAACCATAGCCTAAAGTTTCCTAACCAAATGCTTTTTAGCCTTCTGATTAAAGGGAATTCTTGATGTTTAAAACTATACACTGTTGTGGTTTAAGACGGGCTCGTGGAGGAACAGTGGGGACCACTGTGGATCTTGTCTTAAGGTTTGTGGTGAGTGCCCTAGACCTGCCCACACACCTCGGTGTAGGTCTACCCTCCTCTAACCTAACCCTAACCCTAACCCTAACCCTAACCCCTGTCTCTGTCTCTCCCCACCTCCTTTAGACAAAGGGATGGGTCTGTACTTCTCACCCCACCGCCTCTAGACAGAGGGATGGAGGTGTCTTTCCTTCTCCCCCACCTCCTTTAGACAAAGGGATGGGTCTGTGTTTCTCTCTCCCTCACCTCCTCTAGACAGAGGGGTGAGTGGTACTATCCCCCTTTCTTCTCTGATGAGAATTCTCATCTACACAATTGTTGGATTAGGGGAGAACCGAGTGACATGCGACGGCCCGTGCACTACCGTTGATCTCCATTCAACTGCGCCGTCGTCGGACGCGTGGGGAGATCTCTGGGATCCGTACTACCCTAACCCAGCCAGTGCCTCGGACAACCGTTCTCCCCTTTAAACCTACTCATCTTCAATCCACCTTCAATCTAAAATATCCTAGGATAACTTCCATAATAAATCACAATCATTGTAGAGGGTTTTTACCTTCTTGAAGTACACCTAGCAAATACTTAAAAGTTTTCTCCTTCTTCAAGAACTTCCTCCCTCTCACCGCCCTGGATTTACCCCCCTGGATGGTGTGCAGGGAAGCAGAGTATGCCTAGACCGGCAGGGGAGTGTGGTTAGCTGCAGACACGGCACCCCTCCTTCTCTCTGCTCTCTATTTGTTCCTAACCCTGACACTTATAACCTAACCCTAACATCTAATGGTGATACCTAACTCCTAACCCTAGCACTTAACACCTAACCTTAACCTCTAATGGTGATTCCTAACACCTAACCCTAGCACTTAACACCTAACCTTAACCTCTAATGGTGATTCCTAACACCTAGCCCTAGCACTTAACACCTAACCTTAACCTCTAATGGTGATTCCTAACACCTAACCCTAGCACTTAACACCTAACCTTAACCTCTAATGGTGATTCCTAACACCTAGCCCTAGCACTTAACACCTAACCTTAACCTCTAATGGTGATTCCTAACACCTAATCTTAACATCTAATGATGATCTCCTACACCTAACACCTGATGGTCAGTGACCGATCAATAAACTAGCACTAAAATATAGGATTATTTTTTAACAGTCGCCGCCTCTACTGGAGAGACGTTGGAAGCGATCAATGGCCTGGTTCTATTGAACAGCCATCATATCAAGCTCATTCAAATCAATACAATGAATGACTACCATACTAATCTACCAACCCCTTTCACTCACGGTACTATTGCAAAACTTTGCGCAAACTCGGCATGATGGGAACTTTTTACAAATTAACCAGGAAATAATTCTGATTGGACGGATTTTTACGAATAATTCTTAGTGTTGCATTCTGGTCTATAATCTCTAAAACCATGAGTGAGAAATACCTTCTGGAGAATCACTACCCCCAACAAAACGGCCATTTAATTCGAGCCTTCGAGGACACATCTTTTATGGTGAGTCACTCTGCATACCTGGGGCCGTGCGGTGTATGGGGCACAGGTATTTGCAAAACAAAAAACCCTAAAATAGGCTCTAAACCTTCCTGGAGTCGTGCGGTGTATGGGGCACAGGAAAGGTCTCTAAAAATTTGGAGTAAAATTTTCTTAAAAGATTTTTCTTCAAATAATTCAGTTTAATTGACTTTAAAATTAGCTTTATTCTTAGCATTTCCTGGGGCTGTGCGTTGTATGGAGCACAGGAATGCCTTCAAAATTAGCTTGGCTTCTAGCTTAGCTTTTAGCTGAGATTTTAGCTTAACTTTTAGCTTAGTTTCCGAACCCAGGACCCAGATCTTCAGTCCTGCACTGGCCAAACCAAGGAAACCCAGCGGTGCTAACAAATGGTTTGGGCAGTCAGGTGGTAAGTATGCGGCCCCCCATGTTCCGACTCTAGGACAGCACTGTGGGTGTGGTGGTCCAGGGCATCAGGACCTTAAACGTAGCCCAGTCTTCTTTGAGGATTAGCCTCTCCAATGCACAGTCCACCTTGCACCACATACGTTTAATTTGGTTCAATTGAATTTATCCAAACTTTTACCAACTAAATTCTTCATCCCTGACCCAGCTTAGGTGGTCATGCCATGGATGCAACGGGACCTAGGCCCCCTCCTCTTCCATTCTTTAGCGTTTTTTAGTGCGTTTTTCTTTTTAGCCTTACTTTGAGTTTTTTGAAAATCCTCACATTCTTAGCTAATTGATCCTAAATTTTCCACACTTGAACTACTCTAAAATGAATTGGCTATGGGACACACTCCAGGACTTGATCAATCCTTGGAGGGCCGTCCTCAGCGGAAAGTGTCTAGTTGGTAATGGCCGAAACACTTGATGATGCTGAGGTTCACTACTGATGATGTGTCCTGAAATTTAGCTTCTAAAATAGAACTTTTCCACAAGATACTGACTAAAGCCCCCTCCCTTTCCACCCTCTCTTTGGGGCGTGCACCCATTAGCTCTCCCGTCCTTCCCCCCTGACTGTTCCGACGTCTCCCACCTGGTGGGACCGCCGGACGGCTATGGGATTGCGGGGGGCTGTGGGCATCTGGATGCTTTCCCGTTCTTTCCCCCCTGACCGCTCCGACGTCTCCCACCTGGTGGGACCGCCGGACGGTTATGGGATTACGGGGGGCCCCAGATGATGCAACTACCGTTGATGTCTCCGTTTTTTCCCCCCTGACCAATCTGACGTTTCCCGCCTCAGGTGGAGACGCCGTTTGGCTATGGGATTGCGGGGCGTCACGGACGCCTACTTCTGTAAGCATTTCCGTGGTCCCCCCTGACCATTCCGATGTATCC
Organism: Gymnocephalus cernua; assembly: GCA_023631565.1. Taxonomy (NCBI): domain Eukaryota; kingdom Metazoa; phylum Chordata; class Actinopteri; order Perciformes; family Percidae; genus Gymnocephalus; species Gymnocephalus cernua. Next base: position 33,911,238 of record CM042442.1, on the reverse strand, counting down.
CACTTCGGTGGGTGCACTGGGTGGCTATGGGATGACGGGATGCTGCAGATTTCTTCTCACCCCCACCTCCTCTAGACAGAGGGATGGAGGTGTCTCCTTTTCTCCTCCCCACCTCCTTTAGACAAAGGGATGGGTCTGTACTTCTCTCACCCCACCGCCTCTAGACAGAGGGATGGGTTTCTCCTTTTCTCCTCCCCACCTCCTTTAGACAAAGGGATGGGCCTGTGTTTCTCTGACCCCACCGCCTCTAGACAGAGGGATGGACGTGTCTCTGTCTCTCCCCACCTCCTTTAGACAAAGGGATGGGTCTGTACTTCTCACCCCACCGCCTCTAGACAGAGGGATGGAGGTGTCTTTCCTTCTCCCCCACCTCCTTTAGACAAAGGGATGGGTCTGTGTTTCTCTCTCCCTCACCTCCTCTAGACAGAGGGGTGAGTGGTACTATCCCCCTTTCTTCTCTGATGAGAATTCTCATCTACACAATTGTTGGATTAGGGGAGAACCGAGTGACATGCGACGGCCCGTGCACTACCGTTGATCTCCATTCAACTGCGCCGTCGTCGGACGCGTGGGGAGATCTCTGGGATCCGTACTACCCTAACCCTAACCCTAACCCTAACCCCTAATGGTGATACCTAACACCTAACCCTAGAATTTAACACCTAACCTTAACCTCTAATGGTGATACCTAACACCTAACCCTAGCACTTAACACCTAACCTTAACCTCTAATGGTGATTCCTAACACCTAACCCTAGCACTTAACACCTAACCTTTACCTCTAATGGTGATTCCTAACACCTAACCCTAGCACTTAACACCTAACCTTAACCTCTAATGGTGATTCCTAACACCTAATCTTAACATCTAATGGTGAGTTCCTACACCTAACACCTGATGGTCAGTGACCGATCAATAAACTAGCACTAAAATATAGGATTATTTTTTAACAGTCGCCGCCTCTACTGGAGAGACGTTGGAAGCGATCAATGGCCTGGTTCTATTGAACAGCCATCATATCAAGCTCATTCAAATCAATACAATGAACGACTACCATACTAATCTACCAACCCCTTTCACTCACGGTACTATTGCAAAACTTTGCGCAAACTCGGCATGATGGGAACTTTTTACAAATTAACCAGGAAATAATTCTGATTGGACGGATCTTTACGAATAAATCTTAGTGTTGCATTCTGGTCTATAATCTCTAAAACCATGAGCGAGAAATACCTTCTGGAGAATCACTACCCCCAACAAAACGGCCATTTAATTCGAGCCTTCGAGGACACATCTTTTATGGTGAGTCACTCTGCATACCTGGGGCCGTGCGGTGTATGGGGCACAGGTATTTGCAAAACAAAAAACCCTAAAATAGGCTCTAAACCTTCCTGGAGTCGTGCGGTGTATGGGGCACAGGAAAGGTCTCTAAAAATTTGGAGTAAAATTTTCCTAAAAAAATTTTTCTTCAAATAATTCAGTTTAATTGACTTTAAAATTAGCTTTATTCTTAGCATTTCCTGGGGCTGTGCGTTGTATGGAGCACAGGAATGCCTTCAAAATTAGCTTTTAGCTTGGCTTCTAGCTTAGCTTCTAGCTGAGATTTTAGCTTAACTTTTAGCTTAGTTTCCGAACCCAGGACCCAGATCTTCAGTCCTGCACTGGCCAAACCAAGGAAACCCAGCGGTGCTAACAAATGGTTTGGGCAGTCAGGTGGTAAGTATGCGGCCCCCCATGTTCCGACTCTAGGACAGCACTGTGGGTGTGGTGGTCCAGGGCATCAGGACCTTAAACGTAGCCCAGTTTTCTATGAGGATTAGCCTCTCCAATGCACAGTCCACCTTGCACCACATACGTTTAATTCGGTTCAATTGAATTTTTCCAAACTTTTACCAACTAAATTCTTCATCCCTAACCCAGCTTAGGTGGTCATGCCGTGGATGCAACGGGACCTAGACCCCCTCCTCTTCCATTCTTTAGCGTTTTTAGTGCGTTTTTCTTTTTAGCCTTACTTTGAGTTTTTGATAATCCTCACATTCTTAGCTAATTGATCCTAAATTTTCCACACTTGAACTATTTTAAAACTAATTGGCTATGGGACACACTCCAGGACTTGATCAATCCTTGGAGGGCCGTCCTCAGCGGAAAGTGTCTAGTTGGTAATGGCCGAAACACTTGATGATGCTGAGGTTCACTACTGATGATGTGTCCTGAAATTTAGCTTCTAAAATAGAACTTTTCCACAAGATACTGACTAAAGCCCCTTCCCTTTCCACCCTCTCTTTGGGGCGTGCACCCATTAGCTCTCCCGTCCTTCCCCCCTGACCGTTCCGACGTCTCTCACCTGGTGGGACCGCCGGACGGCTATGGGATTGCGGGGGGCTGTGGGCATCTGGATGCTTTCCCGTTCTTCCCCCCTGACCGCTCCGACGTCTCCCACCTGGTGGGACCGCCGGACGGTTATGGGATTGCGGGGGGCCCCAGATGATGCAACTACCGTTGACGTCTCGTTTTTTTCCCCCCTGACCAATCTGACGTTTCCCGCCTCAGGCGGAGATGTTGTTTGGCTATGGGATTGCGGGGCGTTACGGACGCCTACTTCTGTTAGCATTTCCGTGGTCCCCCCTGACCATTCCGATGTATCCCACTTCGGTGGGTGCACTGGGTGGCTATGGGATGGCGGAATGCTGCAGATTTCTTCTCTCCCCCACCGCCTCTAGACAGAGGGATGGGTTTCTCCTTTTCTCCTCCCCACCTCCTTTAGACAAAGGGATGGGCCTGTGTTTCTCTGACCCCACCGCCTCTAGACAGAGGGATGGACGTGTCTCTGTCTCTCCCCACCTCCTTTAGACAAAGGGATGGGTCTGTACTTCTCACCCCACCGCCTCTAGACAGAGGGATGGAGGTGTCTTTCCTTCTCCCTCACCTCCTTTAGACAAAGGGATGGGTCTGTACTTCTCTCACCCCACCGCCTCTAGACAGAGGGATGGGTTTCTCCTTTTCTCCTCCCCACCTCCTTTAGACAAAGGGATGGGCCTGTGTTTCTCTGACCCCACCGCCTCTAGACAGAGGGATGGACGTGTCTCTGTCTCTCCCCACCTCCTTTAGACAAAGGGATGGGTCTGTGCTTCTCTCCCCCACCTCCTTTAGACAAAGGGATGGGTCTGTGCTTCTCTCCCCCACCTCCTTTAGACAAAGGGATGGGTCTGTGTTTCTCTCTCCCCTCACCTCCTCTAGACAGAGGGGTGAGCGGTACTATCCCCCTTTCTTCTCTTATGAGAATTCTCATCCACACAATTTTTGGATTAGGGGAGAACCGAGTGACATGCGATGGCCCGTGCACTACCGTTGATCTCCATTCAACTGCGCCGTCGTCGGACGCGTGGGGAGATCTCTGGGATCCGTACTACCCTAACCCTAACCCTGGTCATGCCGTGGATGCAACGGGACCTAGGCCCCCTCCTCTTCCATTCTTTAGCGTTTTTAGTGCGTTTTTCTTTTTAGCCTTACTTTGAGTTTTTGAAAATCCTCACATTCTTAGCTAATTGATCCTAAATTTTCCACACTTGAACTATTTTAAAATGAATTGGCTATGGGACACACTCCAGGACTTGATCAATCCTTGGAGGGCCGTCCTCAGCGGAAAGTGTCTAGTTGGTAATGGCCGAAACACTTGATGATGCTGAGGTTCACTACTGATGATGTGTCCTGAAATTTAGCTTCTAAAATAGAACTTTTCCACAAGATACTGACTAAAGCCCCTTCCCTTTCCACCCTCTCTTTGGGGCGTGCACCCATTAGCTCTCCCGTCCTTCCCCCCTGACCGTTCCGACGTCTCTCACCTGGTGGGACCGCCGGACGGCTATGGGATTACGGGGGGCTGTGGGCATCTGGATGCTTTCCCGTTCTTCCCCCCTGACCGCTCCGACGTCTCCCACCTGGTGGGACCGCCGGACGGTTATGGGATTGCGGGGGGGCCCAGATGATGCAACTACCGTTGACGTCTCGTTTTTTCCCCCCTGACCAATCTGACGTTTCCCGCCTCAGGCGGAGATGTTGTTTGGCTATGGGATTGCGGGGCGTTACGGACGCCTACTTCTGTTAGCATTTCCGTGGTCCCCCCTGACCATTCCGATGTATCCCACTTCGGTGGGTGCACTGGGTGGCTATGGGATGGCGGAATGCTGCAGATTTCTTCTCTCCCCCACCGCCTCTAGACAGAGGGATGGGTTTCTCCTTTTCTCCTCCCCACCTCCTTTAGACAAAGGGATGGGCCTGTGTTTCTCTGACCCCACCGCCTCTAGACAGAGGGATGGACGTGTCTCTGTCTCTCCCCACCTCCTTTAGACAAAGGGATGGGTCTGTACTTCTCACCCCACCGCCTCTAGACAGAGGGATGGAGGTGTCTTTCCTTCTCCCTCACCTCCTTTAGACAAAGGGATGGGTCTGTACTTCTCTCACCCCACCGCCTCTAGACAGAGGGATGGGTTTCTCCTTTTCTCCTCCCCACCTCCTTTAGACAAAGGGATGGGCCTGTGTTTCTCTGACCCCACCGCCTCTAGACAGAGGGATGGACGTGTCTCTGTCTCTCCCCACCTCCTTTAGACAAAGGGATGGGTCTGTGCTTCTCTCCCCCACCTCCTTTAGACAAAGGGATGGGTCTGTGTTTCTCTCTCCCCTCACCTCCTCTAGACAGAGGGGTGAGCGGTACTATCCCCCTTTCTTCTCTTATGAGAATTCTCATCCACACAATTTTTGGATTAGGGGAGAACCGAGTGACATGCGATGGCCCGTGCACTACCGTTGATCTCCATTCAACTGCGCCGTCGTCGGACGCGTGGGGAGATCTCTGGGATCCGTACTACCCTAACCCTAACCTGTTCAATCTGAACAATTACATTCAGAAAAACCTCAACTACATACCACAGCTTTCCAGAAGTGACTTTACCCTGGAGAAGGACCTCATCCACTGGTCCAAGCAGACCGGGGAGCACATGCTGCAGCACTGGATCCAACATTTAAACATGGGAACCCTGTAAGTAGCAAAAATGAAACAGGGTCAAAAAATGTGATTAATTTGTGTGAATCCTTCCAACTAACAGCAGCACAGACTCTGCTTCTTAATAAAGGTTTGACCTTTATACCCTCTCTCCACAGGACCAATCACAAATGTTTAAAAGATCAGACTAGATTGGATATACAAAATTACCATAGAAAATTGAAACTGTCTGTTTACTATGATAACAAACCTGATACTGTACATTTGCCTTTCATTCCCAAGTCTACTTGGGTTCCCTCTGCTGCACAGCTACCAGCTGAAATCACAAAATTAACACAATCAGATATTGAATATTTTCAAAAAGGCCATAAGATAGGCTGGAATAAGACCAACTTAACCAGATTTGAGACTGAGGCACTCCATCAGTTGAGTGAAAATGATGAAATTGTGATCAAACCTGCAGACAAAGGGAGCTCGGTGGTCCTGATGGACAGGAAAGACTACCTGTGGGAGGGAAACAGACAACTAAATGACAGAAAATATTATAGAAAACTAAATAAACCCATATATAAAGACACAATACCTCTAGTAGAGAAGATTCTCTCATCATTATATAACAAAAAATGTATTAATCACAAACAAAAAACTTACCTCCAGGGAAATAAAGAACCTAGAATGCGTTTATTTTATCTATTACCTAAGATCCACAAAAGCAGAGAGTCATGGAGCCTCCCTTTCTGCATCCCTCCGGGACGTCCCATCGTCTCAGACTGTGAGAGTGAGACATATTACACTGCAGAATTCATAGACTACTATCTTAATCCTCTATCGATGTTACATCCCAGCTACATAAAAGATACCTACGACTTTGTAGAGAAAGTTAAGAGCATTGAAGTGCTGCACACGGCCTTCCTTTTCTCCCTTGACGTAGCCAGCCTGTACACTAACATACAGTCGTCTGAGGGGCTCTCGGCTGTCAAAAATGCCTTTCTAAAACACCCCAACAGTAAAAGGCCAGATAAGGAAATCCTCCAACTACTCGAAATTAACCTCACAAGGAATGATTTTGAGTTTGATGGCCAATATTTCCTACAAATCACAGGCACGGCGATGGGGAAAAAGTTCGCTCCAGCCTATGCTAATTTGTTCATGGCGGAATGGGAGGAAGGTGCGTTAGCAGCCTGCCAGAAAAAAACGCTACATTATTTCCGCTATTTGGACGACATTTGGGGCATTTGGCAACATTCGATAGAGGATTTTGAACAGTTTTTACTCACCTTGAATGACTACAGACACTCCATTAAGCTGACTTCGACCATTAACCAGGACTCCATAGACTTTTTAGACACGACCACCTACAAAGGACCCGACTTTTCTGCCACACACAGACTGGATGTAAGAGTTTTTTTCAAAAAGACTGATACGCATGCGCTGCTGTTCAGATCCAGCCATCACCCAAAGCACACGTTTGCTGGGTTAGTTAAGTCTCAATTACTGAGGTTTAAAAGAATCTGCACTAGAGCTGAGGATTTTAAATCAGCAGTCAAAATCCTATTCCCCTCTTTGGTCAGTAGGGGGTACTCTTACACCATGCTGCGTCAGGCTCTGAGGACATTCACACAGGCTAAACCTATCTGTTTGGATCCAATTTTGCCTATTATTGTCACTTATTCCTCAGAAAATATCAAATTGGTGAAAAAATTGAAAAACAACTTTATTTCCACTGGAGGTAATCAGACTTTTCTAAAGGATTACAGGCTGATTGCAGCCTTTAGAAAAAATAAGAATCTAAAAGACATTCTGGTGAGAGCTAAATTAAAACCTGTACAGGAACATAGAACCAGGTCACAGGGAGAATTCTTCAGGAGCTACAAGAGGGTACAAAATCAGAATACTAAAGAGGTCTTTGAGACACAAAGGAACACAACTGTTCATCAAAAAAATATTATTTATTTAATTAGATGCTCAAAATGCCCAAAGCAATATGTTGGGGAATCAGGCAACACTATGCTGACCAGATTCACCCAACACAGATATAACATAAACAAACATAAAAATGTACACATCCCTCTGGTACAGCACTTTATTGACCACGGGTGGTCCAGCCTCAGGGCCACTATCCTGGAGTCCAACCCAGCCTGGTCGGTGAAGCAGCGTAGGAGAGTGGAGAGATCCTGGATCCAAAAACTGGGCACACATGTACCCAGCGGTCTGAATGAGAGATAGGAGAGTTGGGGATTAGTGTAGGTCTAAGGTTTGTGCTTTCAATTCTGCTGCCTTCGGCAGCAGAATTTCTTTATTTCATTCCTAACCCACACTCATTGCGAAGCCGGCTTTACAATGCCCAACCCTGGGGAGCCACCCATGGCCCCCCAGAAAGGGGGTCACCTCCCGGGTACACATTCAGGAAAAAGGGCCCACCTGCGGGCACCTTGACCTCCGGTCAAACCTGGGCACCCACACTTAAGCCCCCCCCCTGTGACCATGCAAAACCCCGCAGCCAAGATGTCCGTGCCCCTGGTATACCATTTCACTAAAATTGCCATGACGGCTTTACAATGAAGCGCATTTTCACACTTAGAATCTAGCTGTTGGATTTCGTTCCAAAAGCGCCATATATGGCGCGATCGGAACAGCATCCAACAGCTAATTTCAAAGTGTCAAATATACATCATTGCGAAGCCGGCTTTGCAATGCTAGTGTTGCTAGGTGACATTGCGAAGCCGGCTTTACAATGTCAGCGTTGTTAGGTGACATTGCCAAATCGGCTTTACAATGCCTGGTGTGTTAAGGGACATTGCAAAATGGAAAGTACTGTTCCCACCCGCTTTAGTTAGCATGCCATCAACAGACTATGCTAAAAAAAAAATTTCAAAATTTTGCACCGTGACAGAAGACAATGTGCACACAGAGGGTTGTATATACAAAGTGCAAACATTTGTATAGTGTATGTGCTGTGGCTGTTGCCACTTGCAACAGCTATTGGTTAAGGATCATCACTTGATGATCGTGGTTATTACCCCCTTACCCTAACCCCCACAGGAGGAGGCTGTCTATGGTGCTAAAACAGAGCAGTATTACTAAAACAGAAGGATTGTCCATGGTGCTGAAACAGAGACATATTACTAAATTGAAAGGGGGTGGTCCATGGTCCGGAAACTGAGCTATTTTGATAAAATACTGGGAGGCTGTCCATGGTGCTGAAATGGAGCATTATTACTAAAACAGAGGGAGGCTGTCCATGGTGCTGAAATGGAGCATTATTACTAAAAAAGAGGGAGGCTGTCCATGGTGCTGAAAACAGAGCATTATTACTAAAACAAAAGGGGGCTGTCCATGGTGCTGAAACGGCGCATTATTACTAAAACAAAAGGGACTGTCCATGGTGCTGAAACAGAGCTATGTTATTAAAACAGGAGGAGGCTGTTTATGGTGCTGAAACACAGCAGTATTACTAAAACTGAAGGGCTGTCCATGGTGATGAAACAGATATATTACTAAATTGAAAGGGGGCGGTCCATGGTCCTGAAACTGAGCTATTTTGATAAAATACTGGGAGGCTGTCCATGGTGCTGAAATGGAGCATTATTACTAAAACAAAGGGGAGCTGTCCATGGTGCTGAAATGGCGCATTATTACTAAAACAGAGGGAGGCTGTCCATGGTCCTGAAACAAAACAGAGGGAGGCTGTCCATGGTGCTGAAATGGGGCATTATTACTAAAACCAAAGTGGGCTGTCAATGGTGCTGAAATGGAGCATTATAACTAAAACAAACTGAAATTTGCAACTGAAAGATAAATAATTTTTCGGTACTCATCCGGGATCCGGGTATTTGTTTCAGTGCCATAAAAGTATCGACATTCGGTGCCCAGCCCTAAACCCCCATTCATTCAAATATAACCAATCTCTCTACTGTTTTCTCTTCTTACTGGAAAAATGCCTCACCTTCATCCCTACACCCAAACCTCCTACCTGGCCAGAGCTCTGGGGGGACCAACACACCTTTCACAGGAGGCTTAAACTTTTGGACCACTTCCAGGGAGTATAGAGGCAGGAACCTCTGCTCTTCACCGGACCGTCCCTATGGGAAGCACACACAGACACATTATAACCACAAATAGCACAATTAATTGATTAAAAAAAACACTCACACATTGGCACCCCTTTCCACATAGAACACCCAACATTAGTCAGGAACACAGAGACATTAAGTCATTAGGAAATAACAAATACATAGTCATAACACCAGCAGACAAAGGAGGACAAATAGTCATACATGATAAAAACAATTACATTTTAGAAGCCAACAGACTTAATTAAATGACAACACATATTACAGACCACTCACTCAGTCATTACAATTAGACACACAAATACTTATTAGGGACATTACAGACAACCTTTATCAAAACAAACAGTTACTCCAGATCAGTCAAACTCCACCAGCAGTTAGCAGTTAGTTGGATACAAATCACCACATTTCTGCAACAGTCCATGTTAACACAGCCCACCTCCATGAGTCTTTTACCTGGTGACAGAGCATCTCTACCTTGGAGGGCTAGCAGGCCTGGTAGCTGGACAGTCTGTTACACTGTTGTTCAGCCATGTTTCCACAAAAACAAAAACACATCCGTCTCTGAACTCACATTGGGAGTTTCGTTGAAGTTGGATGTCGTCCAGTTTGTTGTTTAATGACCGTAAACTTGCAAGCAGGATGGATGGGACAGGTGGCCAGCTAGTGTTAGCTTCCCACCTAACCGAGGAGGATGTCCCCTAGCCGGCTAGCGGCATCGAGCGACACCGCTGGCTGAGGTGCTGGTCTCCGTGCAGACGAAGCTCATGTAGTGTGCAGAGTATTCCATCTGAAATAACGTTTCCTGCATATTCTCCGATCTGTACCAATGTATCCCGGTGATACACATGTGCGGTAGTTTGAATGCACATAATTGTTGTAAATGTTTACTGCTGAAAAGAGAGAGCCTTAGCAAAGATTCAAGATGGCTGAGTCTTGTTTTGAATCAGGCTTTTTCGGCTTTTCTGAATGGACTCGCCAGTCCAACCCCCTATGGGCGGGTTGAAAACATGCAGAAGTAGCTGGCTGTAGTCCACAGACTCTGGGCAAAGATCTTTCGATGACGCAAAAATCGTCATTTTACGTCATTGAAGATTTTTTACCAGACCCATAATACAGGGTCTCAGGGGGACATGAGGGAGGTACGCACAGTCATTCAGAAATTCTACCGGGTTTCTACTGATACAAAGCTTAATGCTAAATTGGTGAAGTATCCTTTTAAATCACAACTGCTAAGATTTCACAGAATTTGCAATTCAAGATCTGTGTTGTTTTCAGATTCGATCACTAGGTTGGACCTTTCTTAGAAAGTCTTTTAGAGAATATTAACTCAGGAAGCCCATTCTTCTTGAGTCTCCTTTGCCATTTGTTGCAACATTTTCTCCTAAGATGGTTAAACACTATTTGCAGTCCTTTACACAGGGAACTCAGCTGCTACAGAAGCACCAGATCATTCAGGAAGATTACAAATCTGCAGGATCACTTAGTGACAGCCAATCTCAATAGGCTGAGAGGTCGTGGGGATTTTTTCTGCACCAACATGGTTGTGAAATAAATACAATAATGTTTTTAAATCTAAGTGTCATGGCAATCTAAAGTCCACTAATTGTGTATATTTATTCAGATGTGGATTACATATTGTTAGCGAAACTTCAAACTACTTTAACCAGATTCACTGAGCAAAGACATAATGTTGTTATAAAAAAGAAACCCACACACATCTGGAATACCAATTCTTACTACATGGATGGCAGTCTAATCCTGCCAACATAGTTGAATGTAACACAAAGCTCAGAGAATATGAGCTGAAAAGATTTGGACACCAGACATCCTAAAGGTCACAGTGAGGTTAAGGTTCTGTATAGGGTTGGATCTTGTTTATATTTTGTGTAAAAACATTGAGTCAGAGCTGTTGTGACATGTACAAACATGATAAATCAATAAATAGTTTTAATTATATTTTCAGTATAAATTCACTCTGATTCCACGTTAGATATTAACATTTTATTGAAAACTGATTCTCAACATCAAGAAAAATCTATAAAAGAAACTTTTATTGTGAGAATAAATATGAAATTATTCATATTTATTCTCAGAATAAAGTCAGTCGTGGTCAAAATGACAGGATGTTCTATCCTAACCTTCAAAATAAAAGACATTAGGAATGCACAACACAACATATCTAGTGAGGTATTTGATAATAAAATTATCTCACACAACAGGAACAGGACAGGAAATTCACAACAAATTACAAGTTGTTACAGCCTTTAAAACAAAACCCAGAGGGAATAGTTTAGTTTTTCTGTTACTATCTTTAAAGAAACAGTCCGCCGTTTAGAAGAAATGTTTCTATGGGAAGCTGCTGAGGTCACAACTTTAATACAGCCGGCGTTTATAAACATTGCTGTTTTCTAGACAAAACCCATCATAATAAAAGCCTGAGCTAACAGACAATATGAATACATTTTCAAAGTAAAAGCACTTAAACTAAATCTGTGGCATCAGGTCTAGATTTTCAAAATAAAGCAGGGAGGAACAATTAATAAAATATATTTTCTTAATTCATTAGGTCTTTAAATATGATAACAATTCATATTTGATGAGTCACAAGATATTTCTATATAATAGCCTATTATTTATTTAATAAATTAAAATTCATATATACAAATATAAAGTGAATATATTAACGACAGTTAATAAAAATAATAAAATAAAAACAGATGATTGGTCGATCTACTGCGACAGGTTGCTGAGGCTGCAATTGGTGGAGAGGAAATTACCCATCAAGCTCGGCACCTGGAGGCCTGTCGTTATGACGATACCACCACACCAAACCTGCAACACAGTTTCACTTCCATTACTACTGCAGAATAATATAATAAACCTTGTATAATTTGAGGGTTTGATTTAAATAAGTCATATTATTGACACTTTAGTGATAATTAGTGGCTGCATCACTGTTGTGCCAATAATGACGTTAAATCAAATCAAACCCTGTTGTGTAATATTACTTTACATGACCACACTGCACATAGCTGTACATACTGTACATATCTGTCTATATGGGTCATACTGAAAATCTGTATTCTGTTTTTCTGCATATATCTATATTATTTTTACTACTATTATAATGTTACTGCTGCTACATTGCACATATCTGTACATGTTGTTCATACATTGTTCATATTACATATATTTATTCTGCTCTTATAAGGTAACTGCTAATACATTGCACATATTTATATTTAATTTATATTACTCTAAACCACCTTCTGTTAACCAACTATATACTACTGTCTACACTGCATTATATTTCTTGTCCTGTCTATACTTCTGGTTGGACGCAAACTGCATTTCGCTGTCTTTGTACTTGTACTCTGCACAATGACAATAAAGTTGAAACTAATGTAATTACATTACATATTATATTTTATATATATATAGAGAGAGAGAGATACACTATGCATATTTATTTATTTATCACTCTGTTATCTCCAAAAGTGCAATATGTCATTTTTATTCATCTATATATATTGTGTTTATATACTGACTGTTTATATAAGGGTGTTTATTGTGTAAATGTTTGTTTTATTACTATTATTACTAATTATATTTCTTTCTATTGCTTAAACTTTATGTGTTTTTCTCCTATGTCTATTTAATGTGTATTTGTGTTTTTCTGATTTGTGTAAAAAATGTAGCACAGGAATTTCCCCAGTGTGGAATTAAAGTCTATCTTATTTTATCTTAATAATAATAATAATAATATTAAATGCCCAAAGAACAGACATGATCTCTGGTGGCCAGTTGGTCATTGTTTTATGGTATTATGAGATTTCCATTAATATTTATTATTAATCAGCATGGCATTGAAACAGAAATATTGGGTAATAATGGGGAATACAGGGTAATATTGGTGAATATTGGGCAATACTGGATGATATTGGGTAATATTGGTGAATATTGGGGAATAATGGGGAATAATGGGTAACACTGGGTAACATTGGGGAATACTGGGTAATAATGGGGAATTTTGTGTAATATTGGGTAATATTGGTGAATATTGGGTAATATTGGATGATATTGGGTATTACTGGGTAATATTGGTGAATATTGGGGAATAATGGGTAATATTGGGGAATATTGGGGCAAAATGGGTAATATTGGGGAATATTGGGAAATCAGTTCAAGTTCTACTTTATTTATCCTTAGAAAAGGAAATTTAGTGTGCAGCAGGGTGTCTAAAACATACACAGAGGAAAGCACCACCAGATGCCAACAACATTGTAAACACAACACAGGACACACATCAACACATGTATGGAGACACTCCTTTCCCCACAACCAATAACAGAATCCGACTGGACAGCACACAGGTAAATCTTTCATATTGAACATGGACAGAAATAAATAAATAATCACATACTGTTTACAAATTTCAAGATATATCAATCAGGCAAATTCACGTTCCTAATAGCCACAGGAATAAAAGAATTCCTAGCACGTCTAGTTCTTAACATAGGTAGCCTAAAATGGCGACCTGAGGGGAGCAGATTAAACTCCCCAAAAAGTGGGTGATCAGGGCATTTTAAAATTTGGTTAGCCTTAACCCTGACCCGTTTATCATATATATGTTGCAGCTGTGGTAGCTGTACCCCAACCACCTTAGATGCTACATTTACCATCTTTGTTAGCTTGCACTTGTTGGTCATTAAAAGACCACTGTACCACACCACAATACAACATGTCAAGACTGATTCAATAAAACACTGGTAAAACAAAGTCATCAGAGCCCTGCAAATGCTGAATGATTTCATCTTCCCCAAGAAGTAAAGTCTCTTTTGGGACTTTTTACAGGCAGCATCTGTGTTGCTCTCATAATTTGCTGTCAATAATGGTTCCTAAATATTCATATTCATCTAATGGGGAATAATGGGTAATATTGGTGAATATTGGGTAATAATGGGGAATTTTGGGTAATAATTGGTAATATTGGGGACTATTGGGTAATGATGGGGAATATTGGGGAATAATAGCATGGTACAAACGGTGAAGGCGGGGACGAGTGACTGGCTGAACTTTGTTTTGAAGGAGTGAAGAAGATGAAGTCGGTCAACGTCGATGAACAATAAATCTCCTGAAAAACAAAGAGAGACTCATCAGAGATGTTAGAGTTAACATTAAATGTGGTAAAACAATGTAAAAGTTAATTATCTTCCTGGTACCATTGTCGTAGTCGCAGTAGATTCCAATTCGCTGTGGCAGCGGCCAATCGAGCACCTTGGCTCGGTTGTTGTGTTTGGCAGCGAGGGAGCTCTGCAGCCATTGGCTGGCGTGGAGACACCAGGAACCAGAACTCTTCCCTAATTGATCAAAGCGGCCCAGGCTGGCCCGATTGGCCACGCCCACACTGAAGGACTTCCAGTCAGCGAGGGGGCGGAGCTCCCAGTAGTGACAGCCGGCATTTATCTCCTGGTCGCCTAGGAGACGGAACAACAACATTTAAATGAATGATATAAATAAACATAAGATTGTATACCATATTACTGAATACAACATGGAAATATAAACTTTATAAAAACAGTTTTAAGACTTCTTACTCTAAAACTTCAAATTATGACTTTCAAAATAAAAGCAATTAAGAATAATTATTAAATGTAACAAATAATTTAAAGTGTTAAGTGTTTGATATTTTCAGTATCTGATGAAAAAATTCTAAAATGTCCATTTCTTTAATATTTATTGTATTGAAGTTAAATTACTAATATGCCTAATTCAATTATTCATACTTTCTATTTTCAAAGACAAGATGTCAATTTGAAACATTGATGTGAAGTACCGAGCACAGTGTATGACTCTCCGGCAAATCGGTCACGTCCGGCTCGACTTCCTACCGTCTTATTCGGTGATGGCGTGGCGCTTCTGCTGCTGATAAAATAAAAGACTTGTGAGAAGAGTTAGACAACTATTCCATTAAAGACTTTAACATCCTAGAGTACAGATGAAGGGTTAAGGCCGTTTTATGCTTCTGTGTCGAAACAGTACCCCGCAGACCCCTCTGCATCTACGCCGGACCCTACGCCATAGCCTGACATGCACCTCTCAAAAAATGTAACTACACATCACAACGATGCATGTTGCTCGGCCATGGCTTGGTAGAACTTCCCCGACTCATTTCCTGGTTCTCCTTCTCCATCAACAACATGGAATGAAGGAGAGGGTTAACTTCTCTTGCTAAAGATGTTTCACCTTGGTGAGAAAGAACAGGGGAGACATTTTGTTTCTCTCACTATGACTCTTGAGTCACTACTCACTCTGAAGATAATCAATGTCACTCTCTCACTTCTCCCTCACTCTATCACCCCCCCACACACACACACATACACACACACACAAATGCCGGCTCAACGCACACACCACACTGCGTGGAGCCTCCGCAAAACCATAAAACGGCCTTTGGGTTTTAGGTGTGAAACGGGCGGGGGGTTAAGTGTTTGGTGTGAAACAGCCAATGAGGGTGAGTCAAAGCCATGAAGCAGCAGAGAAAGATGAAAAAATTAATACATTAAAAAAATAATAAAAAATATAACTTTTAAATTTTAACAGAATAACAATACAATATTATTGATTAGAATAAATAAACTGATAGAAACTGGTTCACGTTTTAAAGTCTAAAGTATGAATCTTTAGTATATATAATATAACTATTACTGTTTGTATACATTGAAACAAGTTTGAAGAAAAAAATAAGTTTCACCAACTTGAATAAAAACGGAATAAAAACTGATCTGAAATTTTATTGAAACAATCGCTGATGTGATGTCGGCAGTGATGTCACCAGTGACGTGATTGGCTAAATGAAGCGAGAAATGGGCGATGAACGTGACAGAGTGGTTTCTAGGCAACGGTTTGTACCTGAGCGAGTGGAGAGGACGCAGTACGGAGACTGCAGAGGGACAAAAAGATCATCTGTGACTACAACTCCCAGCATCCACAGCGAGCGCTCCGATGACATCATCAGTGACCTCACCTGCTTTTGTTCTCTTTTGCTCTCAGGCGAGGGTCATGACCTTTGACCCCCTGAGGCTCCCAGGTCACCGTGTTGCCCCGAACCTGCAGCTCCGCGTGCGCCGTCGCCGCCTCCAACCCAAAGTTATACGCTGCAAAAAAATCATCAAAATAAGTTATACTCTGCAAAATATCAAGCAGAAAAAGTAACATGCTGCAATAACAGAAGTTTCTCTCATTCTGTCTCTGTCTCACCCTAAAACTTTATTTTGTTTTTACAGTGACATCTGTTTTCTTTGTTCTCTTTCCCCTTCATGGGCAGACCTTTATGGTCCACTCATTCATTCACTCATTCATTCAGTAATGAATTCACCTCTGGTTTCCAAGGTGACAGGCTCAGAGAATTCGCCAGCAGCCGCTTTGTTTCTTGCTCGAACTCGAATGATGATGAAGCGGGAGTCAAACTTCAGACCTGAAACAGAAAGACTTAAGAGATAACTTTTTAATATAAATACTTTTTATTTTTTTTTACAGTAAACTGATGAGCTAGCTGTGTCCTCTCTTAATAGTACTGCAAACGTTATGCATGACTATTTCAGTTCTGAAACAAAAATTAAGACGCTAGCCTAACAATGCAACGAGTAAACAGCAGAGAGTGAATATTAGCAACAATACAAAAAACAGCTGATTTTAAGTCTTTTTATTGGGGTTCTGGTATTCAATACACACAATTCAGTTCCAGCTATATGTATAGAACATTTTTTTTCATGAACTGAGCATATTAACAAGAGAGAGAGAAAAACAAGAAAAAGACAGCAGGGATCACTATACATCATATTAAAAAAAACTATTAAAAAAAGACAGAGTGAGACATACACCCAAACTATTGATAAAATAACCTAAATAATAATGACAAGAGAGACACACACCACCGGGCAGGCCTAGTTATATTCAAATTGCTAGAACAGGCTGTAGTCAGATCCTGTGTTAATTGGGTGAGACAAAGTTCAGTCCAGAGAGGTCCACTGCGGCCAGAACTGGTTGCCATATCTTGATGAATCCCTCAAAATTGTCATGCAGAGTATGAGTCAGTTTTTCCAAAGAAAGTGTTTCGAATACTTCCCTATACCAATCGTCCAGTGCATGGGGTGTTCTTAGATATCCAGAACTTGAGAATGGTCTTTCTTGCTACGTACAAAAGTATGCCAATCAATTTAGCATTGTAGGCACTTTTTGCAATGTCCACTTTAGCTGCTAAGATGCACTGGAGCGGTGAAAGTTTCAGATCATAAAAACAGCTGATTTCTAAAGCAAAATGCAAATCCTCCTTACAAATAATCACATCATCAGACAGGCTGTGTGATGTACGGTGACAACCAGCTGGGGTACAAAATGCATGACAGCGACCCCCTCCCACCACACTAAACCAACTACTTCTCATCTGCAGAGCCACCGCTTGTCAACAGACAAACCAGGCAACTGCTTGGGGCCCCTGCCTCATGGACAGGATATCCAGGCATAGTCGTGGTGGTGAGGAGCTGCAGTTTGGTGGGGATCTCATCGCTGCTTTTTGCAGATGATGTGGTCCTGATGGCATCATTGGTCCGTGACTTTAGCACTCAATGGATCGCAGTCAAATGTGAAGCAGCTGGGATGAGGATCAGCACCTTTAAATCTGAGGGCATGGTTCTCAGCAGAAAACAGATGGAGTACCTACTCCGGGTAGAGTATGAGTCCTTACCCAAAGTGAAGGAGTTTAAGTAAGTCAGGGTCGTGTTCACGAGTTAGGGGACAATAGAGCGGGAGATTGGCTGGAGAATAGGCGCAGCAGGGGCGGTATTACATTCACTTTACCGCAACGTTGTGACAAAAAGAGAGCTGAGCCAGAAGGCAAAACTCTCGATCTACCAGTCAATTTCTGTTCCTACCTTCCAATGTTCATAAAGGCTGGGTCATGACCGAAAGAATGAGATCCCAGGTAAAAGCAATCAAAATGGGTCACTGGCATCTCTCTTGGAGAGGGTGAGAAGCTCAGTCATCGTGAGTCATCATCATTGTGAAGACCTCGGAGTAGAGCCGCTGAATTGAGGTGGTTTGGGCATCTGGTAAGGATACCCCCTGGGCGCCTCCCCAGGGAGGTGGTTTAGCATCTGGTAAGGAAGCCTCCTGGGCACCTCCATTGGGAGGTGGTTCAGCATCTGGTAAGGATGCCCCCTGGGCACCTCCCTAGTGAAGTGGTTCAGCATCTGGTAAGGAAGCCTCCTGGGCGCCTCCCCAGAGAGGTGATTTAGCATCTGGTAAGGATAACCCCTGGGCTCAGGGAAGACCCAGAACTAGGTGGAGGGATTATATCTCCACCCTGGCCTGGGAATACCTTGGGATCCCCCAGTCAAAGCTGGTTAACATGGCTCAGGAAAAGGAAGTTAGGGGTCCCCTGCTGGAGGTGCTGCCCCCATGACACGACCCCGGATAAGCGGATGCCATTGAATGGATGGATGGTTCATTTGGGAAAAGTACTACAGAATTACAATAAATGTGCATAATTTTGGTACCGTTACATTTAGATTGCTGTAATTTTCAAGATAAAAGTTTCCCCTAATTAACCTTAACATACACAAAACAGTAGCAGTGGTGGCCAGAATAAAATCAATTAACGTACCAACGATGATTTCATTACTTCATGTGTAACATAAATTGCTGAAGTCAGAATGGTTCTCAAAAGCTTCTGATTTCACAATTCAGCTCGGATGTACAAATAGATAAAACAGATAAAGAGAAGGAAGCAGACGTGACCTCTGACTCCTTACCTGAGATGGTGACATGTGTGTCTCTGATGTTGTGGATTTTTTCCCAGCATGCCTCTCCTGCGGCTCTCAGCAAGTTGTCACGGTTCGTTTTTCGGTATTCGAGTTCATAGTGTTCAATTCGTCCAACGATGCCCTCGCCCTCGCCGTCGGCCTCGCTGGCCGGTTGCCAGGCAACCCTGACTGTGTTGTCACGGACAAAGCAGCAGGAGACGTTGATTTCTGGAGCTCCGGGAACTGAAACAAGAAAAACAACAAATATAAATAATAATAAACTGACAAAGATCAAAAACTAAAAAAACAAACAGACTCACCGGACAGGAAGTGAAGTCGCTCAAGCCCTGTCCTCTCGGCGCTGAAGTCGACAGTAAACTGAGACATGTTCTCCGAAACCGCCGGACGAGTCGTCAGCCGGAACGCTGGAGCCATGGTTATCCTGGCAACAGGGGTTCCAGCGAGGAGTGGGGTTTAAAACTCTGAACTTTGATTCGTTCAAATTGTGTTATTGTTTGAGAAGAAATCAACCAAGAACAAAAAACTAATTAAATGTAAAAAATGTAAACCAAATTCAACAAAAATAACAAACAGGAAATAAAATTAATAACACATGACAAAGAAATCAAGTTAGAAACTAATGATAAAACATTTACTCATATTAAGCAACATATTAATATCAATATGTTAAATCATATTATAACAGGGGACAAACCTTTCTTTGATTTGTTTTGCAGCCTGAAAAAAGCATAACAGAAGTTTAAATATGTATTACAGTAAAAAGTACTATTCGTGAGTGTATTTTATGTTTGTAGTTTGTTAAGTAAGAATGATGGACATGTGGAGTCTGTAAGTTCCCTATAATAAACCTTGAAGGGTTTAAACCCTCTTATACCTGGGAACCTCTACCCTGACCTAATGGCAGCCAAACAGAACCCAGTATTCACCCGGACCATAAAGTTTAAATTATGATTAATTAAATGATGATTTAACTACTTCATCCTCCTATCGTACCTTCAGGAACTCTTCGTCATTGGTAATCGTCAGTGTCTGATTGGCGAACTCGAGCAGTTCTTCACACGACAGAATGGCCGACTTTCCCTCTGACAGCTGCTTCTATAAAATAAAAGATATAAATATATATAAATGAAAGGAGAGAAAATGAAAACTTCAGTCAATAAGTGGGAGTAGGAAAAAAAGTTTAAATGTTTTTAAATGTGATAATAATCATGGATTACTTTTATATTACAAAAATGTTCGATTTTGATCAATAAAGAATTTTAGAGGAAATCAGATTGCTAAGTTTAAAGTCTGAAGGAAAAGATAAAATGTATTTAAACAGGAATAAAGACATTAAAACATTCAAGTTTCTCTACCTGAAGTTCTGCCTCTTTCCTCTGCTTCTCCTCTTTAATGGCTTCACGAAGCCACGCCCCCTTCTCCTCCAAGGCGGAGCTTAGCTGCTCGAGCTCCGCCTCCAGCTCTGACATCACTGAACACGACTCCTCCTGAATGGAGGGACAAAGTTATTAGATTTGTTGGAGATGAACTGCACCTCGCCTGTAAAGTGGACGAGAGCAGGAGGCAGCAGTCGGGGGGGGCTAAAAGGTAAAGTTGGACAGTTTAGTCAAATCAAGTCATTTTATTTGTATAGCACATTTAAATGAACATCAGTTGACCCAAAGTGCTTTACAGGTAGAACAGGGAAGGCAGAAACCGTATGCCTTAAAAATACATAATCGTATCTGCAAGGTACCATGAATATAATTAGGCAAAGGTAGAATTAAATAATGTAACATTGAATAAAACAACAAAGGAACGTTTGTAAACACAAAAAGATGAAAACAAAACAAAAAAACACTAGCAATCAAAGGGAGTTAAAAGCAAGAGTAAAAATGCATCTTCAGATTTGATTTAAAACTAGCAATTGTATTACATGATTTGATATGGGGTGGGAGGGAATTCCAGAGTTTGGGGGCTACTACAGAGAAGGCTCGGTCCCCTCTGGTTTATAGGCATGTCTGGGGGATGACAAGGAGTTATTGGGTTGTGGACCTGAGTGCCCTGGTGGCAGAGCAAGTAGACAGGAGATCGGAAATATACAGAGGGGCTTGACCATGGAGTGCTTTAAAAACAAAAAGTAAAACTTTAAAATCGATTCTGAATTCCACTGGCAACCATTGAAGCTCAGCTAAAATACTTTGTGGTGCCAGTGAGGAGTCTAGCAGCAGCATTCTGGACTAATTGGAGTCTGTTCAAATTAGTCAATCAAGTTTACAGCTGTTTATAGCAGCCTGAACAGGAAGTCACAGAAACACTCACATCCTGTTAGATCGGATTTATTGAAATGTTATCAGAGCCAAATATCAGCTTGTATGGAGTCTACAGTTGTTTTTATTAAAGCAACACTATGTAACTATTCCCGCTTCGGTCCCCCTACAGGTTGGAAGCAGAATTGTCCATTACATTTTATTGTCCAGTTCATTCAAACTACAGACTACAAACTATCAGCCACACAACATAAATATCTTTAAATCAGGCAAAAAGAAATTAAAATCCCTCCTTTTCAAAAACTATAAAAAGTTAGATTAAACGTCATCATGTTGAGTCGATTCTGACCCAATCAGCTGTTAGATCAGCTGAGAAGCCAGCGTTTCCCAGCATACCCTTGGTCTGCCTGAGTTTTGCAGTCGGTGGAGAGCAACTGCACTGCCTGCTCTCAAACCTGCAGCCGCCTTGATCGTGTGAGGCTATTGTTGCCCACATGTGCATTACGTCAGAGCAAGATGGGATCAAGTCGGAAACAAATCTACCCTTTGATTTGTTCCCTTCTCTCTAAGTCCTGCCCATTCTCGATAAGCCACGCCCATTCCCTATAAGCCCATCTACTTATAGTGAAGCCCCACCCATCACTGTACGCCCCGCCCCTTCCATATAACCCTCTCAGCCAATCAGCTGCTGACCTGCAGTCCTATCAGTGTGTTGTCGACTGTTTCCAGGAAGGTTTGGAGCTCTTCGTTCTTATTGGCCAACGTGCTGATGATCCGGCACAGAGCTTCCTGTTTCACACACAAATCATATCAATATCATGTTTAACAGTGTGGTAGTTTTACAGTGTAGTAGTTTTACAGTATAGTGGTTTTACAGTGTAGTAGTTTTACAGTGTAGTGGTTTTACAGTGCAGTAGTTTTACAGTATAGTGGTTTTACAGTGCAGTAGTTTTACAGTACAGTGGTTTTACAGTATAGTGGTTTTACAGTGTAGTAGTTTTACATTGCAGTGGTTTTACAGTGCAGTGGTTTTACAGTATAGTGGTTTTACAGTATAGTGTTTTACAGTGTAGTAGTTTTACAGTGTAGTGGTTTTACAGTGCAGTCGTTTTACAGTGTAGTAGTTTTACAGTGCAGTGGTTTTACAGTGCAGTGGTTTTACAGTATAGTGTTTTACAATGTAGTAGTTTTACAGTGTAGTGGTTTTACAGTGCAGTGGTTTTACAGTGTAGTAGTTTTACAGTGTAGTGGTTTTACAGTGCAGTGGTTTTACAGTGCAGTGGCTTTACAGTGCGGTGGTTTATAGTGCAGTGGTTTTATAGTGCAGTGGTTTTACAGTGTAATAGTTTTACAGTGCAGTAGTTTTACAGTGTAATAGTTTATAGTGCAGTGGTTTTACAGTGCAGTGGTTTTACAGTGTAATAGTTTTACAGTGCAGTAGTTTTACAGTGTAATAGTTTATAGTGCAGTGGTTTTACAGTCTAGTGGTTTCACAGTGTAGTGGCTTTACAGTGTAGTGGTTACACAGTGTAGTGGTTTTAAAGTGCAGTAGTTTTACAATGCAGTGGTTTTACAGTGCAGTGGTTTTATAGTGTAGTGACCTAAATGTGTGCTGAAGCTTCACTGATAACTCAGAGCAGAAGCAGCTCTCAGTGTTTCTATCTACAGGAATAAATAATTAAATGAATCAAACTCTGTATTTGTACTATAATTAATTATGTATATATAAGATTATGTATATATTATATATTGTGTTAATTAGAAGACAGACATAAAGGCTGACCAATAGCGTTGATTTATGAAAGAAATTCAAATGACAGCGACGCTGTGTGATTCTATCAGAGGTTGAGTTACCTGAAGGTTTTATTACTGTAATACAGTTTGAGAGATAAAACTGTTGATGACTCACGGAGAGAGCTTAAAGTTAAACAAATTATAACACGTCAGAAATAAAACTGGGTCACCAATGGGAACAAATAAATCATAGAGCAGAAGGCAGTGCTATCTGGCCCCAAAGAGAGAGGACAGTGTAGCAGACTAGGGTTAGGGTTACCCTACCCGATCACAGAGGTTAGGATTAAGGTTACCCTACCTGATCACAGTGGTTAGGGTTAGGGTTAGGGTTACCCTACCTGATCACAGTGGTTAGGGTTACCCAACCTGATCACGGTGGTTAGGATTAGGGTTACCCTACCTGATCACAGTGGTTAGGGTTAGGGTTACCCTACCTGATCACAGTGGTTAGGGTTAGGATTACCCTACCTGATCACAGTGGTTAGGGTTGGGGTTACCCTACCTGATCACGGTGGTTAGGGTTAGGGTTACCCTACCTGATCACGGTGGTTAGGGTTACCCTACCTGATCACGGTGGTTAGGGTTAGGGTTACCCTACCTGATCACAGTGGTTAGGGTTACCCTACCTGATCATGGTGGTTAGGTTAGGGTTACCCTACCTGATCACAGTGGTTAGGGTTACCCTACCTGATCACAGTGGTTAGGGTTACCCTACCTGATCATGGTGGTTAGGTTACCCTACCTGATCACAGTGGTTAGGGTTACCCTACCTGATCATGGTGGTTAGGTTAGGGTTACCCTACCTGATCACAGTGGTTAGGGTTACCCTACCTGATCATGGTGGTTAGGATTAGGGTTATCCTACCTGATCACAGTGACTAATATGAAAACAGAACAGACACCTAAGACTACCTGACACACACACGCATACACACACACTATACTGTAATATTCTTGTTTTCATGTTGTTGCTGATATCAGTTTTGTTCTTGCTGTTACATTTTGCTGACATAATTGTTCCTTTTCCAGCATGTTAACCAACTTCCAATGTTCATTCTGCATCCTACTGTAAAATTGTATGTACATGTGTATGTTTCCCTGTCCCTGTATGTGGTTACCAATACTATGTGTCTATACGGTCATGCTAATAAAGCCTCTTTGAATTTGAGAGAGAGAGAGAGAGAGAGAGAGAGAGAGTCTTATCTGTAAATCCTTGATTCACAGTGATGCTGACTCGACCAGCGATAGAGAGGACTTTGGCTGCTAACAGCTAGCTAATCCTCTCTCTCATTCCCTCTCTCTCACTCTCTCTCTCTCTGTTCATTCCCTCTCTTCTTATCTCCCTCTCTCAGACTGTGGGTTAGGTTCACAGATCAGATTATTGATCACCAATCAATCAGATTCTTACCTTCTGAGTGTCCATCATCACCTGAGAAACAGAGACAGAGAGAAAGAGAGAAAGAGAGAGACGGACCCACTGACAGGAAGTGAAGTCGCACACAACATCACAGCCTTATTTCCTGTTTTGAGTTTCAAAATAAGAGCCTGAAGCTATAGCTGACAGGGTTAGAAATCAAGAGATTGGAGATAAATGTTTCACTCTTCAAATCCTGTTTTTATTTGCATTTTAAATTTTCCAGACTTTTACCTCTGATAACAACACAAGGGTCCAGACTAACTTTTCTTTACTGTAGCCCCTAACTGGAGGTTTTAGGGGCACACACCTTAAATCGACCCATTTTAACTAAACTACCTAAATCTTCTCATAGGTGTTCTGTGTGAGTGAATCTGTTGTTACATGAGCTGGGAAACAACTCTCACATTTCCAACATCTGCTAACATTTTAAAGACTTTTAGTTTGGGCCAGGCAGACAGAAAACAAGTCAAAAAAAGCTATAAACAAAAAGATCACAATAACCTCTAGTGAGATTCATTCATAGGTGGCTGTGGAGATTCAGACGATCACCGAGACACAGCCAACCAGGCGCTGTGGAGCAGCAGAGGGTCGTAGACCGTTGGTCCACATCTCTGCAGAGACGTGGTTCCGCATTACAGCTCCTGGCTCTGTGTCACGGCTCAGCCTTCTTCCCTTCTTTTGTTCTTTTTAGCCAGACCTGTACCTAGGGAAGGACTACTAGCCAATCAGAAGCAGAGTATGAGGGCGTGTCCTGACAGTACCTAGGTAAGGACTACTAGCTAGTAAGCAGCAGAGTATGAGGGCGTGTCCTGACAGTACCTAGGTAAGGACTACTAGCCAGTCAGAAGCAGAGTATGAGGGCGTGCTACGCTAGCAGCTAGGCAAGCATTATAACGTATGTTACAAAGTGACCACGTTTGTCTCTGAAGTAAAGGCTGGACTACAACAGACCTGTTACAGCAGACTTTGGGCTTTTTCACTTTGTATAACGTGCACAAAAAATATATATAACACAATAAAGTAAAGGGGGAAGCCAAAAAGCATAATATGAGCACTTTAAAGATTGATAATGAGAATCCCCTGTTTTATTGTCTATTTTACTTTACTAAATGAACATCATGTTGTATTGAAGACCTCTAGCGATTCAGACAATAAACTTATTATGAAAATATTTACTGAGGTAATACATCGAGAGAAGCAGGTTTCCGATGCTAACAAACCATCTGCTCTTCAACATCCACGAAGAGAAAGAACTTTGCCTTTTTCACACAACCTGCATGAATGTCATGCCATGTCATCCAAAAAATATTAAAAACACTGCTATTCATTTGTGCCGTAAAAACTATCATTTGTGCTGTTAAGAGTTTTAAGTAATTAATCTTTACATTTTCTGGCCAGTAACGTCACCCAGCCCCCCACTAATGTCCAAATCTCCCCAAAGTGGTCTCAATCGTTTGTGCTGTTAAAAAGAAAATTCAGGTGTGAAAAGGCTTTGTGTAGGAGAACACATTTTAATGACAAACTTGCTTTCATGGAACAGCAGCATAGCGTTGAATTGATGAAATAAAGCCTAATAACTTAAAAAACATAGTAGCACAAATATTTTCTTAACAGCACAAATCTGCACCGATTGACACCATTTTGGCAAGAAAATGTAAAGTTTAATTACTTAAAACCCTTAACAGCACAAACGATAGTTTTTACGGCACAAACGAATAGCAGTGTTTTTAATCATTTTTGGATGCCATGGGGGGCCAGCTTCACACAGGTTTTCATACAGAATACTGCCGTAAAGAAGATCCGCCGTTACGCTGGTTATCTTTTTGGCACTGAACCAAACAGCGGCACAAAGCTGCTCCAGCGTGACTTTAGACAGCCGCCGTTCTGGAGCGTCACAGGTACCATCGTCAGCGCGTAGCGTGACGGCCGACGTGTTTCTGCCTCCACTGAACAACTGTGTGTTCCTTTTATATTAACAGGAAAGTCAAAGTCTCACAAACAGACGGACAGGTTTGAACCATGTTAACATGTTGAATTTTATTGTTCATCTCTTTAACATTTCAACAAAAGTTTTTGCCTTTAAGTCATTTTCCGTCAGCATCAACATAAAAACAGTGAATACAGCCATGATTAACACTGTGGAAACTTTTTTGGCAAAAATCATTTGTTTTAAATTATGTGCTTTAAAGTTAAAAGGTTTTAAGGTTTTACAGCAATAACTTACGTTTTACAGTGTTATTTGTTTCCAAGGCGACACAGAGAGGAAAGTTTTCAGCCAACTGACGATTTCTCATCCAAAGTCCTTAAAAATTCACCCGGAAACGGACTCAAACTGTTCCTCACATACGAGGCTTTCTAAGTGTTTCTGATTGGTTGAGTTCAGTCGGCTGGCAGCGAGCTTCCCTCTCTGGAATAAACAAGTGAGGTTCTGAAAAACTAAGAATCTTCCATTTAAACGTTGCAGCTGAAAATGTTTCCATTAACTTTAAACATTTCAAATTGTTTCTGCTCCTGAATGAAGGAAAAATAAAATTAGGTCCCAGATGAAAAGGATTTTTTTCTTGAGAATCAAAACAAACGAGACATTTTGGATTATTTTAGAGGATAGAAGACATGTTCGTCTCCACGTAGAGAAAATAAAGTCTTTCAGAACCAAACTCCATTAAAAAAAAACATGAAAACTTCCAATAGAGCAGAATGAGCTCCGACACTACAGCTAGCAGAAACACCATCCTCATCATCATCATTGTCCTCGTCATTGTTATATAACCATGGTAACTGTCATCTTTGGGGGGCGGGGCCATGCAGGAACACAGGCAGAAAGGGGCGGAGCTAAGCGCTACACATCATTTTAGTGGTATAAAAACATAAAAAGTTCATTAAAGTTTTCTCTCATTGAATAAAGAACCTTGACTGACAGTTGAGAGGAGCCAATGAGGTGAGAGGAGGGAGGTGAGGGGGCGGGGCTTAAATACAGACTCACTTTCTCCTCCATTTCAAACTGTCACAACTGTTTCAGAGTTCTCTCACTTTCTTTTCACACTGATGTCACGATGTACGAGCCGCGCTCGCCGCCACCACCACCGCCCTCGCCGCCCTTGGGCTCTCGTTTCTTGGTGACGGGGGTGGGGATGAGTGACGGCCGCGTGGGCGTGGTGGAGGATGATGTCGTGGTGGTTGGCGTGGTGCTGATGATGACATCAGCGTTGGTCTTCCTCGGGCTGGGCGTGTAGTTGAACGGGCTGACCCGCGCCGCCACGGTGCCACTGCGCTGCGGACCGCGCTGCTGTTGTTGGCGTTCGGGGGGCGCCGGCTTGTCGTCAAGGCTCTCGCAGCTCCGGCGCAGGTTGAGGTTAGAGGAGGCGGGGCTATCGATGACCGGCGGGGCGTTGGCGGTGGGGGAGCGGGCAGAGCAGGACGAGGAGGAGCGCGGGTTGTTAACGGGACAATCCTCCAGACGGACCCACACGTCACACGCCGACGACTCGCTGCCGCTGCTCTTCTTCCTCCACGTTCCCTTCACCCTGGCGGCGCCATCGTCCTCGCTCCGCCCTGTCTCGCTCCGCCCCTTCTCGCTCGACTCTGAGGACGCCGACAGCACCGATGATGAGCTTCCTGTCCTCTTCCACGTCCCGACGCGTGGTAGCGATGTTGAGTGTTTCCCGCTCCCCGCTCCTCCAGCCCCGCCGCCGTTTTCCCGCTTCCAGGTGCCAGTGCGGCTGAAGCGTGACGATGTCACTTCCTGTGGGCGAGACGGGCTCTCCGAGTGCGAGCGGTTGGCGGCGCCAGCGGACTCCTCCAGTTTCCTCTTCAGCGTCGGGCTCGGAGCTTCTTTGATGAAGGTCGACTGACGGACGAGCGCTGGCTTATCTGACTCCGGCTTCTGCTTCTTGGTTGCCGTGGAGACAGCGACCCTCGGTGCCGACTCGCTGCGTGGGATGCCACCGCCGCTCCTCGCCGGTGCGCTCTGTTTGGCCGGTCTGGAGGCAGACGACGATGACGACGATGCACTTCCTGGAGATGCCGTGCGTGGCGTCTGCAGCAGCTTTCCTCCCTTCTGATTGGCTGCTGTGGAGGAGCGAGACGGCGTGGAGTCCCGAGAGGCCCCGCCCCCTCTGTCGGCGCCATCGCTGCTTCCAGCGCCGGCTGCTCGAGGTTTGCTCCGCCCTCTGGCTGCTTGCTCCCCCCTCGGCTTCCCCGTGATCAGACTGCGGTACACCTTCTTCCCGCCTCTCAGCGCCTTTGCCTCCTCCTCCTCTAGCTCCGCCTCTTTCTTCTTCTTGGCCTCCAGCGTGCTGCGCTCGCCGGCCTTCAGGATCCTCGCCCCGCGCTTCGCCGCCTCCTCCTTCTCCTCTGCCTCCTCTGCGCTGTGATTGGCTGCTGGCAGGCGGAACGGCGAGCCCACAGACTTCAGGGACAGGATGGAGTCAGAGTCTGATGACGGCTGGCGAGACAGCGAGGCGGCGGCAGCAGCGGCGGCGTTCAGGCTGCTGACGATGGAGTTGGCTCCCTCCTGGATCGCCTTCCAATCAAATGACTCAGAGTCGGGGGAGGCGGGGCTTCTGGGCGCCTCCGAAGGCTCCTCCTCGGCCAGAATGCCGTCTTCGTCTTTGGCGAGTGGGAGCGCCGCGGCGGCGTTCTTCTTCTTCTTCTTAGGCATGGCGGAGCTGATGCACTCCTGCAGCAGGTCGTCCTCCGAGTCGATGCTCAGCGAGCTGAGCGACGAGTTCCTGGAGAAGCAGACGGGCGTGTCCTCCACGTGAAAGGCTTTGGGGGCGTAGCCGCTGGCCGCAGGGGGGCGGGGCTTCAGCTCCTCCTGCGGAGACGGAGACTTACTTCCTGCTTTGCCGCCATCTTGCTCCGGTGGCGGCTTGTTGTTGTTCTCCTGGTCGATGTCGCTCAGCGAGCTCAGCGACGAGTTCCTGGAGAAGCAGACTGGCGTGTCCTCGATGGAGAACTTCTGCTTCTCGTCCGCCGCCGGCGGGTTGCTCGCAGCTTTGGGTCGAGGGAAAACCGCCGCCGTCTGCGGCTTCCTCTTCCTGCCTTCTTCTTCTTTGCTTTTCTTGTCTTCCTCCTTCCCGGCGCCGTCGTCTTCGTCGAAGTCGAGCGAGCTCAGCGAGTCGTTGCGGGAGAAGCAGCACGGCGTGCCCTCGATGGGCGTGTAGTGGTGCGGCGAGTCAAAGGCAAACCCTGGTTTAGCTTTGACAGCTGTTGCCATGGGGACGCCGTATGCCGCCCGCTGTGGCATCGGCTTCACCGGCGAGGTGGGCTTCTTCTTCTGCGCCTGCTGCAGGCTGAGAGGGGGCGGGAGCGGGGGGGGGAGGGGCGGGGCTTGGTGTTTTCTGGGTTTGGCTTTAGGCATGGCAGCGCTGATGCACTCTGCCAGGATGTCATCCCCGTTCTCCCCCTCAGGAAGCCCCGCCCCCCTCCTCTGGCTGGAGGTGGGCGGGGCTAAAGACACGCCAGCAGCTGCTGCCTCCTCATTGGGCGGCGAGTCGATGGTGAGGTCACTGAGCGAGGTGGCGGTGGAGAAGTTGAGTGGCGTTCCCTCCACACAGTAAACTCTCGGCACCTCCTCTGGTGGCGGCTCCTTTCTCTGCTGTGATTGGCCGCGGCTGTGAGGGGGGAGGAGCTTGTAAACAGGAAGCTGGCTGTGTTTCCTCGGCGCTGCCTGCTGCTGTTTCTTTGGTTTCCGTGACGACTTGGGCATGGCCATGTTGATGCACGCCTCCAGGATCTCGATGTCGTCGTCGTCGTCTGACTCGTCAAGGATTGGCTTCGCCGTCTCCTCCTTCCTCTCGCCCTCTTTCGTCTCCTTCATCTCCGCTGCGATGTACGGCTCGTCCAGACTGAGCGCGCTCAGACTGGAGGCACGGGAGAAGCCGTGTGGCGTGCTCTCTGTGGCGAAGTGCAGCAGCACGTCTGCGCTGCTCTCCTCTTGCTCCTTTGTCTTCTTCTTCTTCTCATCCTCCGCTGCGTTCTGCTCCGGCGGCGGCGGCGTCTTGGCACGGCTCGGTGGCATGGTCTGCCCCGGGCTGTCGGGCAGGTCGCTGGGGCTGACCACGCCGCTCGGCACGCCGCTGCAAGGCTCGCTGGAGCGCACGGAGCTGGCAATGGATGAGGTGGAGAAGCTGTCCAGCGAGCTGACCGACGTGCAGCGGCTGAACATCAGCGGCGTTTCCTGAGCGTACGGCGGCTCCGGGGGACTCTTCGGCGTCCGGGCGCCTGACGATGTCACGTGGTGGTGGTGGGCGTGGCTGTGATGGTGGTGGTGACTTCGTCGTCCACGTGACGACGGAGCAGCAGCAGCGGCTGCGGCGGCCGTCTGGCTCTCGGCTTCCTTCCTCTGCTGCTCCGTGGAGTCCGTGGCGTCTTTCTCGCTGACAGGAAGTGTCGGGTAGTCGTTCCTGTCACCGCCTCTCCTCTTCCTGCCGCCGACGTCTCCGTCCTCTTCGTCCTCGGAGGACAGCGAGGACAGCGAGGAGCCTCTGGAGAAGCAGATGGGCGTGTCTTCTACGCAGTACGTCTGCGTAGACTCCACTGTGCGATTGGTCGGGGCGGCCGGGAGGCGGAGCTTGTTGGCAGAGGGAGGTGGAGGGGGCGGGGCGGTGGGGGCACCGGTCTCTTTGCGGGCGGCTTCAGCGCCGTACTTCAGGCTGTAGTCGATCGGCTGCTCAGCTGTCGAGTCGCTGCCGTAGTTGGATGTCGCCGTGGCAACAACGTAGCGCGGCTGTGGGCCGGACGCCATGCGGCCACCGGGCGCCGCAGCATCTCCATCATTCCTCCTGCGCTGGGCGCCCAGCTCGTCCTCGTCGCTCTCCATGCTGCCGCGGCGGCTCGGGCTCTGTCGCCCCGAGTTCAGCTGCTCGTCTGAGTACTTCAGGCTGTAGTTGATCGGTGTGTCCAGCTCGCCGCCGTCGTCGTCCGCCATGTGGTTGGCGCTGCGGATCTTGTGCGCCAAGTCGGCCGGGTACTTCCTGTACACGCAGCACTTGTTGGCGCTCTCGTCAGACGAGTAGAGTGGCTCCACGGACGGTTTGGTCTTGCCTCGGTTTCCGTATCCGTCCGCGCTCGTCACGCTGTTGAGGCTGTCGCTGGACGCTCGCACGCTGGGCGAGAACACCGGCCGGGCATACGCTGCCTCCTCGCTCCTCTTCGGTCCGTCTGCGTGCTTCGGGCTCGACAGAACTGGCGTGTTGGTGTAAGAGCGCGTCGTGGCCCCTCCTCCGGCGCTGCTGCAGCCACGCCCCTTCCTGTGCGCCGCCTTGGGGCTCAGGTTGTCGATGTTGTCGAATGTCTCTGACAGCTGCTGAGCATCCAGCTCCTCAAACAGCGCCTTCTGTTTGCGGGCGTGCAGGGAGGGGGCACCGGCGCCCGGCGACACCACGCTGGCGTCCTTGTAGCGCGCCGGGCGGTTAGCCATCAGGTTCCTGAGGGCGGCGGCGCTGCCCATGGCAATCATCTTGTGCCGGGAGTGGATGAGGTTCCTCAGCATGCCCACAGCGCCCAGCTCCCATAATGCCTCCTGGTCTCTGGCGTCTCTGGCGGACAGATTCCAGAGCGTGCCGCAGGCGTTGGACACGATGGTTAGACTGTGAGACTTCAGGTGCTGCAGCAGCGTCGGCAGGCAGCCGTGCTCACGCAGGATCTGCCTGCAAGACCAAATACAGGAAGGAGAGATCCGTGAGACACACAAACTCGCTTTCTTTACAGTCACTTTCGTTACACTTGTTTTCTTCACGCCGGTTTACCTGTGAGCCTCGTTGGTGGCGATGAGGCTGGAGACGTTGCGCAGGATGCCGCCGCCGCTCTCAATGATGGCGAGCGTGTTGGTGTGACTGCGGTGCGTCAGCGTTCCCACCAGGAAAGCCAGAGCGCCGTCCACCACGCAGATATCAGCCTTGTTCTCCGTGCAGTGAGCCGACAGGTTCCAGAGTGCGCTCAGTACCGACTTCAGAGTCGACTCCTGAACGAGAAACAAGGAAAAATAAAGTCAAGAAACTCAGAGGAACCGGTTCTAAACGCAGCAGCACGCAGGGTTCAGTGGCGTCTAAACGCCTCACTTCCTAAACGTGTAGGAGAATAAATACAAAGCTTGTTTCAGGTGCTCGAACACTTAAAAAACCTTATTATTAATTATTGATATTATCAGATCCTGTGAATCCTACATGCTGCTGAAATTACATTGTTTGTATTTACCTTCTGGACCTCGAGAGCACAGCCCGAGAGCGCTCGCACGCTGCCGACCTCCCGCAGCGTCTTCTTACTGTTGACATCCGCACGCCACGACAAATTCCTCAACACACTCGCTATCACCTGAAAACAGACCACAGAAAATATTAAACAAAAAGACAGAAATATAAAAAAAAAACTGGTTGGTCGGTGATGTCAAATATTAACGTTATGACGTATTTATATTGATAACATACAATCAGTCAATGCAAAGATGTAAATAAACAGCGGAGCGAATGGTGCCTGGACGCAACATTTGCATCATTCCACAAGTTAGCGTGAGTTGAAATATTTGAACATGTAAATGTGTAGCAAAAGTGAATCCGAGTTTAGATTCTCCTGACGCCACGATTTTTTTCTCATGAAGTTTAATGTTTATTGCACACATGAACCATTGGCAGCTATAGCACATTGGTCATCACCACAAGCCTGTAAACATAGAGGCTTCAATGAAGACAGGAAATAAAGTTCGTACTGGCCCTTTAAGGCCAGTAGGGTACCTGATACAGGCTCTATCTGGACTAAATATGGCCCTGATACAGGCTCTATCTGGACTAAATATGGCCCTGATACAGGCTCTATCTGGACTAAATATGGCCCTGATACAGGCTCTATCTGGACTAAATATGGCCCTGATACAGGCTCTATCTGGACTAAATATGGCCCTGATACAGGCTCTATCTGAACTAAATATGGCCCTGATACAGGCTCTATCTGAACTAAATATGGCCCTGATACAGGCTCTATCTGAACTAAATATGGCCTGATACAGGCTCTATCTGGACTAAATATGGCCCTGATACAGGCTCTATCTGAACTAAATATGGCCCTGATACAGGCTCTATCTGAACTAAATATGGCCTGATACAGGCTCTATCTGAACAAATATGGCCTGATACAGGCTCTATCTGAACTAAATATGGCCCTGATACAGGCTCTATCTGAACTAAATATGGCCCTGATACAGGCTCTATCTGGACTAAATATGGCCCTGATACAGGCTCTATCTGGACTAAATATGGCCTGATACAGGCTCTATCTGAACTAAATATGGCCTGATACAGGCTCTATCTGAACTAAATATGGCCCTGATACAGGCTCTATCTGGACTAAATATGGCCTGATACAGGCTCTATCTGGACTAAATATGGCCCTATACTCAGCCTACAGGGGGCAAACGCTCTACTGGCTGGGCTAGAGGCCCCCCTTCTTTCTCCAATTCTGTTTCTGTTAGTCATCCTCAATGTTACTGCTGCATCACTTCCTGGTAGGGCTGCACAATTAATCGAATTTTAATCACGATCATGATGGCTTCCCACGATTAAATTCACGTGATCCAGCGATATTTAAAATGCATCATTCTGTTTTTTGCAAAGCCAATCTAGCGCTCCGTAAACCACTGTCTGATCACGTGCCTCCATGAGCCAATCAGCTGTTCCCTGCACCGCGCAGGTTAGTTAGATGTAGACAGTCACAGAGGACAGACTAACATGAGGAAATATTCCACAAGCAGTCGGTCATAAGTCGGTCCCGAGGTTTACCCGTTTACCAGTAAACGCAACATTTTGTCCCATCTGTGTTGTTTTTCAAACAGCGGTGACCAGTGCGAGCTTGAATCTTTTAGCTCATAGCTTTAGCTTCAGTCCTCTCCAGTGAAATACAGTCACACTGCACCGTTTAGCTGTCAGCACTTTAGCCGTGTTTAATCCAGTTACTACTGTAGCTAATGGTAGGCTAACGTCACCTGCTGTGTAACGTGTTATTACTGTTTACTAGCGTGGCATGCAGAGATGTTTCTGTCGCCTCTAACGTCTGTTTTGGAAGATCAGAGCAACGCAGACATTTAATGTGTTGCGGTCGCACAACAGCAGAAATGGCTCCTTCATAGTATCCTTCAACAAAGGAAGAATGTAGTACTATATGGATGTAGTACCATATGGATGTATTAGCAGGAATGTAGTACTATATGGATGTAGTACTATATGGATGTATTAGCAGGAATGTAGCACTATATGGATGTAGTACCATATGGAAGTATTAGCAGGAATGTAATAGAATATGGATGTATTAGCAGGAATGTAGTACTATATGGATGTATTAGCAGGAATGCAGTACTATATGGATGTATTAGCAGGAATGCAGTACTATATGGATGTATTAGCAGGAATGCAGTACTATATGGATGTATTAGCAGGAATGTAGGACTATATGGATGTACTAGCAGGAATGTAGAACTATATGGAAGTATTAGCAGGAAAGTAGTACTATATGGAAGTATTAGCAGGAAAGTAGTACGATATGGATGTATTAGCAGGAATGTAGTACTGTATGGCTGTATTAGCAGGAATGTAGTACTATATTGATGTATTAACAGGAATGTAGTAAAATATGGATGTATTTGTAGGAATGTAGTACTATATGAAGTATTAGCAGGAATGTCGTAGAATATGGATGTATTAGCAGGAACGTAGCACTATATGGATGTATTAGCAGGAATGCAGTACTATATGGATGTATTAGCAGGAATGTAGTACTATATGGATGTATTAGCAGGAATGTAGTAGAATATGGATGTATTAGCAGGAATGTAGTACTATATGGATGTATTAGAAGGAATGTAGTAGAATATGGATGTATTAGCAGGAATGTAGTACTATATGGATGTATTAGCAGGAATGTAGCAATATATGGATGTATTAACATGAATATAGTACTATATGGATGTATTAGCAGGAATGCAGTACTATATGGATGTATTAGCAGGAATGTAGTACTAGCAGGAATGTAGAACTATATGGATGTATTAACAGGAATACAGTACTATATGGATGTATTAGCAGGAATGCAGTACTATATGGATGTATTAGCAGGAATGTAGTACTCGCAGGAATGTAGTACTATATGGATGTATTAGCAGGAATGTAGCACTATATGGATGTATTAGCAGGAATGTAGTACTATATGGATGTATTTGTAGGAATGCAGTACTATATGGATGTATAAGCAGGAATGTAGTACTATATGGCTGTATTAGCAGGAATGTAGTACTATATGGCTGTATTAGCAGGAATGTAGTACTACAACCCCAAATCAGAAACAGTTGGGACAGTATGGAAAACACAAATAAAAAAAGAAATCAGTGATTTCTAAATGTACTTTGACTTGTATTTCATTGCAGACAATACAACAGCACATAAGTTAATGTGTTCTTCATGATTTGTATTGTTTTTGTTTCAAAAAAACAAAATTCCTATTTTGGTTCTTGCAACACATTTCAAAAAAAGTTGGACCAGTAAAGCATTTACCACTTTGTAATGTTGCCATTCCTTTTCACAACACTTAAAAGACGTTTAGGGACTGAAGACACCAAGTGATGAAGTGTTTCAGGTGTAATTTTGTCCCATTCTTGCTGCAAACAAGTCTTAAGGTGGGCAACAGTATGGGGTCTTCGTTGTCGCATTTTGCGCTTCAAAATGCGCCCCACATTCTCTATTGGAGACAGGTCGGGACTGCAGGCAGGCCAGTCAAGTACCCGTATCCTCTTCCTCCGCAGCCAGGACTTTGTAATGTGTGCAGAATGTGGTTTTGCATTATATTGTTGAAATATGCATGGACGTCCCTGGAAATGATGTCTTCTTGAAGGCAGCATATTGTGCTCCAAAATCTCTATGTACTTTTCAGCATTAATGGTGCCATCACAGAAGTGCAAGTTACCTTTGCCAAGGGCACTGACACAACCCCATACCATGACAGACCCTGGCTTTTGGACTTGTTGCTGGTAACAGTCTGGATGATCCTTTTCTTCTTTGGTCCGGAACACACGGCGTCCATTTCTCCCAAAAAATACCTGAAATACTGATTCATCTGACCACAGTACACGTTTCCACTGTGTGATGGTCCATCCCAGATGCCTCCGAGCCCAGAGAAGTCGACGGCGCTTCTGGACACTGTTAACATAGGGCTTCCTTTTGGCACAGTACAGTTTTAACTGGCATTTGTGGCTGTAACTACATATTGTGGTACTTGACAAAGGTTTGCCAAAGTAGTTCTGAGCCCATGTGGTGATATCGCTTATAGATGAATGACGATTCTTGATGCAGTGCCGCCTGAGGGATCAGAAATCACGGTTGTTCAGCTTAGGCTTGCGCCCTTGTCCTTTACGCACTGAAATTCCTCTTCATTCCTTGAATCTTTTAATTATGTTATGCACTGTTGAAGGTGAAATAAGCAAATGTCTTCCTATCTTTCTTTGAGGAACATTGTTTTTAAACATTTCAATAATTTTCTTACGTATTTGTTGGCAAACTGGCGATCCTCGGCACATCTTTGCTCCTAAAGGACTAGACCTTTCTTGGATGCTGCTTTTGTACCAAATCATTGTAAATATACAAATGAAATTAAGTTGACCAGACAAAACATGAAATATTTTGTGTTCACATTGTCTGCAATGAAATACAAGTCAAAGTACATTTAGAAATCACTACTTTCTTTTTTTATTTGTGTTTTTCATACTGTCCCAACTTTTTCTGATTTGGGTTGTATATGGATGTATAAGCAGGAATGTAGTAAAATATGGATGTATTTGTAGGAATGTAGTACTATATGGAAGTATTAGCATGAATGGAGTAGAATATGGATGTATTAGCAGGAATGTAGGACTATATGGATGTATTAGCAGGAATGTAGTACTAGCAGGAATGTAGCACTATATGGATGTATTAGCAGGAATGCAGTACTATATGGAAGTATTAGCAGGAATGTAGAACTATATGGATGTATTAGCAGGAATGTAGGACTATATGGATGTAATAGTACTATATGGATGTATTAGCAGGAATGCAGTACTATATGGATGTATTAGCAGGAATGCAGTACTATATGGATGTATTAGCAGGAATGCAGTACTATATGGATGTATTAGCAGGAATGCAGTACTATTTGGATGTATTAGCAGGAATGCAGTACCATATGGATGTATTAGCAGGAATGCAGGAGTATATGGATGTATTAGCAGGAATGTAGTACTAGCGGCCCAAAACCAGTGGCCTCTCTGTGTCTAAGGAATTTGTGTTAACTCGTTGTTAGGGTTAGTTTGGAAGCTGTATAAACAAAATGAAATAATCACCGGCAAAAACAGAAAACTAAGACACGAGAAACAGGTGACTTACCTGCTGCAAGTCTTCACTGTCGGACTTCAGCTGAGCGACCATCGCTCTCATGCAGCCCTTCATGGAGCACAGCGTGGCCTGATGGGAGAACAACCACAACACTGACATCTGAAACCTGCCACAGAGCTGGGATCTGTGTAAGATAATGATGTTTGTGTTTTGCTCCCACCTTATTGGCTACGTCTCCGAAGGTGAGGTTGGTGAGCGCCATGCCGGAGTATCTGCGCAGCGTGACACTGTAATGATCGCTGCTCAGACCGAACATCTCACAGTCGACCTGCAGCAGCTCCGCCACTGCCTGCAGCCCGCCTGCAGGGACACAAAACCACATACAGGCACATGTTAACGTAGAACAGAGAGGTGAAGAGACGTTAACGTAGAACAGAGGTGAAGACACGTTAAAGCAGTCAGAACGTTTCCTCACCGAGTTCATTCATGGCGTGACGATGTTCTTCATCGAAGGAAAGTTTCATGAGTACGCAGACGGCCGGACAGATCTGATGCTCCACTGGAGACGGCACTGAAAGCACAACACAGGATTTATACACATTACGTTATTACAACACACAGGATTTATACACATTAAGTTATTACAACACATGATGCATGTGTTGCTCTCATGCAGCCCTTCATGGAGCACAGCATGGCCTGATGGGAAAACAACAACAATGAGATCTGAAACCTGCCACAGAGCTGGGATCTCTGTGTGTGTCTCTGTCTCTCTGTGTGTGTCTCTGTGTGTGTCTCTGTCTCTCTGTGTGCGTCTCTGTGTCTCTGTGTGTCTGTGTCTCTGTGTGTCTGTGTCTCTGTGTGTGTCTCTGTGTGTCTGTGTCTCTGTGTGTGTCTCTGTGTGTGTGTCTGTGTCTGTGTGTCTGTGTCTGTGTGTCTGTGTGTCTCTCTGTCTCTCTGTGTGTGTCTCTGTGTGTCTCTCTCTCTCTGTGTGTGTCTCTGTGTGTGTCTCTGTGTGTGTCTCTGTGTGTGTCTCTCTCTCTGTGTGTGTCTCTCTGT
The DNA here is from genome assembly GCA_023631565.1 of Gymnocephalus cernua. Classification (NCBI taxonomy): domain Eukaryota; kingdom Metazoa; phylum Chordata; class Actinopteri; order Perciformes; family Percidae; genus Gymnocephalus; species Gymnocephalus cernua. Next base: position 33,872,471 of record CM042442.1, on the reverse strand, counting down.
GTCTGTGTCTCTGTGTGTGTCTCTGTGTGTGTCTCTCTCTCTCTGTGTGTGTGTCTGTGTGTGTCTCTGTCTCTCTGTGTGTGTCTCTGTGTGTGTCTCTGTGTGTGTCTCTCTCTGTGTGTGTGTCTGTGTGTGTCTCTGTCTCTCTGTGTGTGTCTCTGTGTGTGTCTCTGTGTGTGTCTCTCTCTCTCTGTGTGTGTGTCTGTGTGTGTCTCTGTCTCTCTGTGTGTGTCTCTGTGTGTGTCTGTGTGTGTCTCTGTCTCTCTGTGTGTGTCTCTGTGTGTGTCTCTGTGTGTGTCTCTTTCTGTGTGTGTGTGTCTGTGTCTCTGTGTGTGTGTCTGTGTGTGTCTCTGTCTCTCTGTGTGTGTCTCTGTGTGTGTCTCTGTGTGTGTCTCTCTCTCTCTGTGTGTGTGTCTGTGTGTGTCTCTGTCTCTCTGTGTGTGTCTCTGTGTGTGTCTCTTTCTGTGTGTGTGTCTCTGTGTCTCTGTGTGTGTGTCTGTGTGTGTCTCTCTCTCTGTGTGTGTGTCTCTGTGTCTCTGTGTGTGTGTCTCTGTCTCTCTGTGTGTGTCTGATAACTCACTGGGGTTGTCCTCCTGGTCCGCCCCCCTCTCGTGGTTCTCCTGCCAGCTCCAGCTCTCCTCGCAGTAATGTCTCACCTGCTCCAGCAGGTGGAGCACTCTGATCTCCCGCCGCCCGCGCTTATCGTCTGGCTGACTGTGCACGATGTTGTGCAGCGCCGCAGACGCCCTCGCACGGGCCTCTTTACTGCCCCGGGAGTTACCTAGGCAACAGGAGACAAGGCTTTATTGCTATAGCAGCAACACAACTAAAGGAGGCAGGGGGGAAGAAACCTACGTCACAACCTGACCAGTGACAGGTGAGGACACAGTTACCTAGGCAAACGGGAGAATCGGAAATGAACAGAGAAGAGCAGAAACAGACGAAAGGTTACCTAGCAACAGGGAGTCCTTGTCGTTGCCGTGGAGCAGCTGGATGAGCAGCGGCAGACAGCCGGACTGACGCATGGCGATGCACGAGTCCTGCGAGCTGGACATGGCGAGCAGCGTCCGCGACATGTCGTCTTTATCGTGAGTCCCTAACATGGACAGAAGACTGTACACCATCTCTACCTGCAGGATGACAGACAATAATAATAATAATAATAATAATAACATGGACAGAAGACTGTACACCATGTGTGAGTGTGAGTGTGTGTGTGTGTGTGTGTGTGTGTGTGTGTGTGTGTGTGTGTGTGTGTGTGTGTGTGTGTGTGTGTTTGTCTCCTTAACTAACCTTGGTCCCGAGGTGGCTGGTGATTCGTCGAGGCACAGGGTAGCTCGCCGCCTCATTGGCTGGCTCGTGGTCCGACCGGCTGCTGGAGCTCTGAAGGAGGAAACAAAACAAGATGTAGGAAAGAGAAGAGACAGAGTACATAAACAGGTCTCCCTGTCAGTGCCCGATCCGTACCGCCTGCCAGAACAGTTCTGCGCATGCGCAGAAGCTCAACGTGTTTTATAACACTATCTGATCGGTTCTACGCTTACACGATCACCGGTATTTATGTTTGGACATTTCCGCCGGTTACTGGAAGAAAACATTAGACATTGACAGTACCAAGGGGGGGGCAGGCTTCTCTCCTCAGAGCGAAGCCGCGATGGCACCATTTTGCTAACCCCTATCCATCACCCCCCGTTAGAATCCCATTGACTGCCATTCATTTTGGCGTCACTTTGACAGCCAATAACTTTACATCTGAAGCGTTTAAAGATTTGATTTGTCCATCGTCTATTTCTAAAGAAACACGTTACCTTGTAGCTCACGTTATGGCTCCGTAGCAGACGTTTTTATAAAAATAGGCTAACGGTTGGGTCATAACCACGAGACTTACTGTCTCATAGTAGAGGAATTACCGTACAGTACAGGAGAAGCTTGCAGGCAGTTTGGACTTACATCAGCTGTTTAGTTTAATTACTAATGTTAACTAGCATTTTAGTGATCAGTAATT
>CM042442.1:33859297-33870266 GCA_023631565.1 Gymnocephalus cernua | reverse complement strand
ACACACAGTCAGTCACACACACACAGTCAGTCTCACACACACACACACACGGGGAAACAGCTGTTTGAGCGGCGCCGGAGCTGCTAGCTACACGACTCACACACACGGACCGACACACACACGGACCGACACACACACACACACGGACCAACACACACACACACGGACCGACACACACACACACGGACCGACACACACACACACGGACCGACACACACACACACGGACCGACACACACACACACGGACCGACACACACACACACACGGACCGACACACACACACACGGACCGACACACACACACACGGACCGACACACACACACACGGACCGACACACACACACACGGACCGACACACACACACACGGACCGACACACACACACACGGACCGACACACACACACACGGACCGACACACACACACACGGGGAAACAGCTGTTTGAGCGGCGCCGGAGCTGCTAGCTACACGACTCCGCTCTGCCTTAGCGTTAGCTAACTTTGAAAACTCCTCATCCTCCTTTCTGTGACTAACCTTCAAATGTCTGATGAGGTTGGTGGTGTTGAAATGTCTTTGGAGCTTTCCGCCTCGTGGTATTTCCTCGGTACACACGTTGCTAATCGCTAGTGTATTGTCATTTTCCCAGATAGCAACGAGTCGGCGGACCACCAGCGGTGCTCCAGAGGCAGTAGAAGCGTCAGAATGACGTAATCGCAAACACGTTTGCCGGAGAACCACCGGTGGCAGACGCTTTTTAAAAGCGGTAGCCGTCTTCCTACCGTCTTCGTTCCGCGGCCGCGGGCCAACTGCTGTTCTGCCGCCGTTCAGACACCTTATAGAACTGCCAGACCGCTGAATGTAGGGACGCCGCCATTTTGAAAATGTTCTCAGGAGTAGTGCTCTTAATACATCCGTGGTAGTGCGTCATCTGATCGGACTATCTGATCGGCCTTTATGGAGACCACCGATCAAACTATTTAAAGCCATTATCGGCGATACCGATCGGTGGCCGATCGATCGGAGCACCCTTATATATATATATATATATATATATATATATATATATATATATATATATATATATATACATACACACATATATATATATATACACACACATATACACACACACACACACATATGTACACACACAACCCCAAATCAAAAAGTTGGGACAGTATGAAAAACACAAATAAAAAAAGAAAGTAGTGATTTCTAAATGTACTTTGACTTGTATTTCATAGCAGACATGTGAACACAAAATATTTCATGTTTTGTCTGGTCAACTTAATTTCATTTCTAAATATACATCCTTTCCTGTCATTCAGACCTGCAACACATTCCAAAAAAGGTTGGGACAGGAGCAATTTAGGGCTAGTAATCAGGTAAATTGGTTAAATAATGATGTGATTTGAAGGTGATGTCAACAGGTGATTGTAATTATGATTTGGTACAAAAGCAGCATCCAAGAAAGGTCTAGTCCTTTAGGAGCAAAGATGGGCCGAGGATCGCCAGTTTGCCAACAAATACGTGAGAAAATTATTGAAATGTTTAAAAACAATGTTCCTCAAAGAAAGATAGGAAGACATTTGCTTATTTCACCTTCAACAGTGCATAACATAATTAAAAGATTCAAGGAATGAGGAGGAATTTCAGTGCATAAAGGACAAGGGTGCAAGCCTAAGCTGAACAACCGTGATCTCCGATCCCTCAGGCGGCACTGCATTAAGAATCGTCATTCATCTATAAGCAATATCACCACATGGGCTCAGGACTACTTTGGCAAACCTTTGTCAAGTACCACAATACGTAGTTACAGCCACAAATGCCAGTTAAAACTGTACTGTGCCAAAAGGAATCCCTATGGTAACAGTGTCCAGAAGCTCCGTTGACTTCTCTGGGCTCGGAGGCATCTGGGATGGACCATCACACAGTGGAAACGTGTACTGTGGTCAGATGAATCAGTATTTCAGGTATTTTTGGGGAGAAATGGACGCCGTGTGCTCCGGACCAAAGAAGAAAAGGGTCATCCAGACTGTTACCAGCAACAAGTCCAAAAGCCAGGGTCTGTCATGGTATGGGGTTGTGTCAGTGCCCTTGGCAAAGGTAACTTGCACTTCTGTGATGGCACCATTAATGCTGAAAAGTACATAGAGATTTTGGAGCACAATATGCTGCCTTCAAGAAGACATCTTTTCCAGGGACGTCCATGCATATTTCAACAAGATAATGCAAAACCACATTCTGCACACATTACAAAGTCCTGGCTGCGGAGGAAGAGGATACGGGTACTTGACTGGCCTGCCTGCAGTCCCGACCTGTCTCCAATAGAGAATGTGTGGCGCATTTTGAAGCGCAAAATGCGACAACGAAGACCCCGTACTGTTGCCGACCTTAAGACTTGTTTGCAGCAAGAATGGGACAAAATTACACCTGAAACACTTCATCACTTGGTGTCTTCAGTCCCTAAACGTCTTTTAAGTGTTGTGAAAAGGAATGGCAACATTACAAAGTGGTAAATGCTTTACTGTTCCAACTTTTTTTTAAATGTGTTGCAAGAACCAAAATAGGAATTTTGTTTTTTTGAAAAAAAAAAAAAACAATAAAAATCATGAGGAACACATTAAATGATGTGCTGTTGTATTGTCTGCAATGAAATACAAGTCAAAGTACATTTAGAAATCACTACTTTCTTTTTTTATTTGTGTTTTCCATACTGTCCCAACTTTTTCTGATTTGGGGTTGTAGTTATATATCCGTTAGGGATGCACCGATCCACATTTTTTCACTTCCGATCCGATCCCGATACCTGAATTTGGATATCGGCCAATACCGATACTATTCCGATAACAGAGCTGTTTGCTTTAATATTATTATTATCATTATTGTTGATTTTATATGATGCTGAAATAAACTCCTCAACGGGCAAGTATGATATGGACGTACGGATGCATGTATGTCCCAAAAGGCAACTTGAGGTCAGTATAAGGTCAGAAAAGGAAGTCAGAAAAACAGGAAAAATCTCATTCTGAAAACAGATATGCAACTGTAAGGGTTTCAAATTGATTGTCATGTCAATATTTATTACATTCCCAAAATGTCAAATACTTGAGTCTTGAAATATAAGAAAAGTGCAAGTGTAAAAATCTCTCTCACACACACACACACACACACACACAATCAATAAAACAGTGTGTGAACAGCGCAAATCAAGCACACTGGCTCTTGTAGCATCAACAAATCAACGTTTTAAAATGTCAAATATCTGAAATATAAGAAAAGTGCAATAACTGTAAACATCTTACACACACACTTAGTTACACACATACACACACACACCTCTGTTTTCACGGCTGCGCAGCGGCTGCTCTGAAAAAGCGGCCGTCGGGACACGATCAGCGGTCTCTGGGGGACGCAACAACGGGGAAATGAAACGCCACAAGCCGGCGACAACACCGGGACAGACGATTGTGAAAGTCCTGTTTTGTTTTTGCATGTTGCTGTCTTGCTCTGCGGTGTTTCCACTGTGAAGTATTTCCAAACAGCGGACACACAGGATAGCATCGAGCTAGCCACAATGCTGCTCATGCTACTAACCTGCTAGCTGGCTGCAAACTGCGGAATGGACTTCCTGAGCGGGGGCGTGTCTCATAACTCTGTGTCTCATTGAGCCGCGCCTCCGTTCAGGAAATCTATTCCACAGTTTGCAGCCAACCAGCAGACCAGCCGGCAGGAATCACTTTTGGAGCAATTTCAGCAGACAACGTTAAAGTGCAGACATGGCTCGTGGTATCGGAAATCGCCGCAGGTTGGATCGGGAAAATCCGATACCCGAATTTCGCTGGTATCGGTCCCGATACCGATACTGGATCGGATCGGCCCCATCCCTAGTATCCGTGATTGTTGCGTTCACAGCTGCTCAAACAAACCACGCCAAGGGGAAACAACCCTGCTCTGGCATGTCCCCCTCTCATTCCCCCTGCTCTGGCATCTCTCTCTTTCATTCCCCCTGCTCTGGCATCTCTCCCTTTCATTCCCCCTGCTCTGGCATCTCCCCCTTTCATTCCCCCTGCTCTGGTGTTTCTCCCTCTCATTCTGCCTGCTCTGGCGTTTCCCCCTCTCATTCCCCCTGCTCTGGTGTTTCTCCCTCTCATTCCGCCTGCTCTGGCGTTTCCCCCTCTCATTTCCCCTGCTCTGGTGTTTCTCCCTCTCATTCCCCCTGCTCTGGTGTTTCCCCCTCTCATTCCCTCTGCTCTGGTGTTTCCCCCTCTCATTCCCTCTGCAATGGTGTTTCTCCCTCTCATTACCCCTGCTCTGGTGTTTCCCCCTCTCATTCCCTCTGCTCTGGTGTTTCCCCCTCTCATTACCCCTGCTCTGGTGTTTCCCCCTCTCATTCCCTCTGCAATGGTGTTTCTCCCTCTCATTCCCCCTGCTCTGGTGTTTATCCCTCTCATTCCCCCTGCTCTGGTGTTTATCCCTCTCATTCCCCCTGCTCTGGTGTTTCTCCCTCTCATTCCCCCTGCTCTGGTGTTTCCCCCTCTCATTCCCCCTGCTCTGGCGTTTCCCCCTCTCATTCCCCCTGCTCTGGTGTTTCTCCCTCTCATTCCCCCTGCTCTGGCATGTCCCTGGCATGAGTCTCCATGCTGCTTCCTGGTTATGTCCAGTAGACCAGGATGTTACCATGGTAATATGAGGTTTGGGCGTGTTAGTTTAAACAGAGATTAGTTCTCCTTCTGGAGATAAAAACACTTGGTGCACCAAGATCACTTTGGGCTCAAAACTCAAACGCTTGAACACCAAAACGTAGCGCTAGAGATGGAGCATGAGAAACTGGAATAATACATTTTATTTATATACATTTTATTATATATATATATATATATATATATATATATATATATATATATATATATATATACATATATATATATATATATACATATACATACATACATACACACACACATACACACACAACATAATATATAATTTGAACTGCAGGTGGACCCAGTGACATGGATGAGAATCATCATCATCCTGCTACTGCTGCTGCTGGGTTTTATTTCCTCCCTCTGCCTCCATCACCGGGCGGCCATTTTCTCTCCCTCCTCTCTCTCCTCCATCCATCATCCCTGCCTCCACCCTCCCTCCATCCCTTCTCCATCCCCTCTCTCTTTCTCCCTCTCCATCACAGGAAAACACACAACAGCGATGAATCCAACAGAAGAGAGAATGCAGCAGAGAACAAACAATGACAGAAGAACATAACATCCTCCGTTCATCCTCTATCCCCCCCTCTCCCCCCTCTCCCTCTGTCTCCCCCCTCCTCCCTCTCACCCTCTCTCAATAATCCCTTTGTCCTGAAATAAAACAGATTCAGCGGAGGACAGATAAATAAAGGATGAACGGATTGTAGATAAAGAAAGAGAAAATGGCAGCTCACCCCATCGCTGTCGCCTCCATCACCTCCCTCTCTCTTTCTTTCTCTCTCTCTCTCTCTCTCTCTGACAGTCAGCTGGGCCAACCAGCAGCCAATCAGGAGCCAGAGACAGAGAAGGGAGGAGGGAGGGGGCTGCCTCTCCCTCCTGCTCCCAGAATGCTTTGCAGCCGCTGCTGCAGGCAGGATGACTGGGTTACACACACACACACACAGAGACGCACACACACACACACACACACACCAGGGCTCTAGAGTGCGACTAATTTGGCCACGCCTCCAGTCGTACCATGCGTGTTACATTGAAAAGGGTCCGTCTGAAACAGTGTCGCGCAGTGTAGCGTTCCGAAGGTTGTGTAATCAAATACACCGGTATGGCGGTTTATTAAAAATTCATATCATAACAAAAATATACACCGGTATTTGGTGTGAACCGGTTTATACCGCCCAGCACTAGCCAGAATATCATTTTAGCAGGCAAACAAACAGACAGGCAGACAGACAGGCAGACAGACAGGCTTAGATATAATAGCTTTTTAACAATGTGTACACGTAGACAAGCGGCGGCACGATCAACATTGTTTACGTCCTAGCCTGCGTCCTGTGTGTGTACCTGACATTGTTTACGTCCTAGCCTGTGTGTGTACCTGACATTGTTTACGTCCTAGCCTGTGTGTGTACCTGACATTGTTTACGTCCTAGCCTGTGTGTGTACCTGGCATTGTTTACATCCTAGCCTGCGTCCTGTTTGTGTACCTGACATTGTTTACGTCCTAGCCTGCGTCTTGTGTGTGTACCTGGCATTGTTTACGTCCTAGCCTGCGTCTTGTGTGTGTACCTGACATTGTTTACGTCCTAGCCTGCGTCTTGTGTGTGTACCTGGCATTGTTTACGTCCTAGCCTGCGTCTTGTGTGTGTACCTGGCATTGTTTACGTCCTAGCCTGCGTCTTGTGTGTGTACCTGGCATTGTTTACGTCCTAGCCTGCGTCTTGTGTGTGTACCTCTCTGCCTGCTCTGATGGCTGCTTGCCCAGAGTGATAGAGAAAGACACTATCTCTATGGCTCTGTGCTTGCCGATGTCTGGGTTACCTCCACCCCCCCATTCCCCCCCATTTCCCCCTATTTCCCTCCCCTGTTGCAAGTCATGTGTTGAATCGTGTTGTATGTGCTTACTGCTGAGGTGTTCCTCCCCTTTCCTCATGTTATGCTGTATTTTCCTTACTTGTAATTCTTCCCTGTAAAGCGACTTTGAGTCTATGAAAAGCGCTATATAAATTCAATTTATTATTATTATTATTATTACCTGACATTGTTTACGTCCTAGCCTGCGTCCTGTTTGTGTACCTGACATTGTTTACGTCCTAGCCTGAGTCTGTACCTGGCATTGTTTACATCCTAGCCTGCGTCCTGTGTGTGTACCTGGCATTGTTTACGTCCTAGCCTGCGTCTTGTGTGTGTACCTGGAGGGTTAAACGTATCTCCACTAGGGGGCAGATGGCCAACAGCAGAAGATTTTCCTGGGCTAAGTGTGGAACAGCTGCTGACCTGCCTGTCAGATGATAACCTGCTTCCACGTTCATGTGCTGAGATGCATCTTGTGGACGTTAATTTCTGAAGACGTGCGCAACCTACACTCCAAAGGAACGCAGGATATGCCTGTCAGCCATCTTACGTACGCCACCGCGGAGTTAAAAGCAAGTCTATCTGGGCCTTTAAGAGTCCGTTCATCCTGTGCTGCTGTAATGTAAATTAACTCTGGAGCACTTGGAACCTGTAGCAGGAGAAGTAATGGTGCGTTCTTTTTGCCTCGCAACTCGTATTTTACGAGGTCAAAGTCGTAAACACGCCCCCTGACCTCGTATTTACGAGCTCGGAACTCGTACAACCACCGAGTACCCCGAGCTGAAAATCCAACATGGCTGCTCCCTGTATCGACAGTTGTAAAAGCTGTAGTAACATAGTTATAATCACTTCTGTGTTATTTGTGTCACACTAAATCAGTCGTACACGCAGCGCTGTCTTCTATCTGTGTTGTCACGCGGTTTGTATGCACAAAAAAACAGCGTATACGTTCTTTAAACTGGCGCTGCTAACAATGGCTAACCTGGCGAGAGCTAATGGAAACAATGAAAATCAGACTTGCAAAAAGAACGCATTCAACTCGTGTGTGACGTCATTCCCAGTTGCAACCTCCGACTTCCGAGGCAAAAAGGACGCACCATTAACCCTCTCCTTGATCTCATGTTGTTTATGGAGAAGAAGAACCAGGAAATGAGTCGGGGGAACTTCATCTCTGACACTGTCCATGATACTTTGTGTAAATACAGATCAAATATAAGAATGTACTCATGTTATTTAATAACAAAGACTAAAAGACTATTAGTATAGGGGTCAGAAAACATTGACTTCAGAAAACAGTAACTTCAGGAAACACTGACTTCAGGCGAGTAAAACAAGATTTCACTAATGTTGAACCCTGTGTGTGTGCGTGTGTTTTTATATATATATATATATATATATATATATATATATATATATATATATATATATATATATATATATATATATATATATATATATATGGCTACTGTAGCTGCAATACTGATGTAAATACTGTTCTAGAGTACTGTAGTTATGCATTTTAGTGAATACTGATGTAAATACAGTTGTAGAGTACTGTAGTTATGTATTTTAGTGAATACTCTGTGACAACAGCAGCAGCTCTGTTAGCCGTTAGCTCAACATGACTTTAACCTTCATTTTCCCAGAATGCACCCAGAAGAACCGTTACCGGCCGTCTGTCTGTCGGTCATCAAACACTGTTTGCTTCTGTCCGTCCCCGTTAAACCTGGGAACCGTCCCCGGTCCCTAAACACCGACATCCAACCCAAACAAACGGTTAGCACGGAGCTAAGCTAACATCCAACCCAAACAAACGGTTAGCATGGAGCTAAGCTAACATCCAACCCAAACAAACGGTTAGCATGGAGCTAAGCTAACAGAGTACTAACGGTCGGGTTCTTACCTGAAAACGACCGAAGTCCTTCAGACGTTAAACCGTTAGAACCGTGACAACCGTCAGAGGCGGCGGAGGCCGCTCATGTCTCCGCTCAGAGCGGGAAAACAGTTCAACAAAGTCGGAAGAAGTTTTAGCAGGAGACGCTGCAGCTGCGGTGGTCCGCCATCTTGTGTGTGTGCGTATACGTGTGTGTGTGTGTGTGTGTGTGAAAGTATTAAAAGTAAAAGTACTCAATGCAGAAAAAATAAGTGTTTAATGGTCTGATCATCTCAACTGGACTTGTGACGTTATATTGTTGCTAGGTTCATTCATAATAAAACATCACATTTTATAAACTACTTGCAGGAATATTTACTATCAAAGGAAATTAAACATTGAATAATAATGAAGACGTGATGAACACAGACACACACACACACACACACACACACAGACACACACAGAGAGACACACACACACAGACACACACACAGACACACACACAGAGACACACAGACACACACACAGAGACACACACACACAGAGACACACAGACACACACAGAGAGACACACACAGACACACACACAGACACACACAGACACACAGAGAGACACAAAGACACACACACAGAGACACACAGACACAGAGACACAGACACACACACACACACACAGAGACACACAGACACAGACACACACAGAGACACACACACACAGACACACAGAGAGACACAAAGACACACACACAGAGACACACAGACACAGAGACACAGACACACACAGAGACACACACACACAGACACACAGAGAGACACAAAGACACACACACAGAGACACACAGACACAGAGACACACACACACACAGAGAGACACACACACACGTCGTAAGGCGTTGTGTGGCTGCCGTGCATCACCCAGGTGGGTGCTACACATTGGTGGTGTTAGAGAGCCGTTCCCCCCCAAGCGCTTTGAGTGTCTATGATAAAGTGCTATATAAATGTAATAAAATAAAATAAATAAAAATAGAGACACAGACACACACACACACACTGTATACTGTATGTAGTTTTGGTTGCAGGGCTTCATTTTACACCACATGTCATTAACCCTGTTATCCACTTACAGATAACTGTAACGCCTCTGGAGCAGTAGGGGTTAAGTGCCTTGCTCAGGGACACATTGCTTGATGTATCACAGTGGGAATCAAACCCGGGTCTCCCACACCAAAGGCATGTGTCACATCCAAAATTGTGTTTTAGCAATTTGGAAAAACTGTAAATAAATGCTTGAGAAAATAAAAAGATCTTGAGTTATTTTTAATTATTCTTGCTTTTTCTTTTCTCTTGGTGAAACACGTGTGGCTTGTATTTGAAGTTTTTTGTTTATTCTTTTGAATGATGTCTGATATCAACTATTAATTCATGCATGTTGTCTGATATAAACTGTGTAAAGCACAGAGACAGGAATCTGTTAACCAGGTGGAGACGTGGAGCTCTGATTGGGAAACACCTGGAGGAAAATCTGAGTGTAGAGCATTTACTGTATATTAATATTAAGAGGTTATGGTGTGGAGCGTTGACTGTATATTAATATTAAGAGTTTATGGTGTGGAGCGTTGACTGTATATTAATATTAAGAGTTTATGGTGTGGAGCGTTGACTGTATATTAATATTAAGAGGTTATGGTGTGGAGCGTTGACTGTATATTAATATTAAGAGGTTATGGTGTGGAGCGTTGACTGTATATTAATATTAAGAGTTTATGGTGTAGAGCGTTGACTGTATATTAATATTAAGAGTTTATGGTGTGGAGCGTTGACTGTATATTAATATTAAGAGGTTATGGTGTGGAGCGTTGACTGTATATTAATATTAAGAGTTTATGGTGTGGAGTGTTGACTGTATATTAATATTAAGAGGTTATGGTGTAGAGCGTTGACTGTATATTAATATTAAGAGTTTATGGTGTGGAGCGTTGACTGTATATTAATATTAAGAGGTTATGGTGTGGAGCGTTGACTGTATATTAATATTAAGAGTTTATGGTGTGGAGTGTTGACTGTATATTAATATTAAGAGGTTATGGTGTGGAGCGTTGACTGTATATTAATATTAAGAGGTTATGGTGTAGAGCGTTGACTGTATATTAATATTAAGAGTTTATGGTGTGGAGTGTTGACTGTATATTAATATTAAGAGGTTCATGCCCTACATGCCCTCATTCATGGTGTTGAGACTCGGAGACAGTAAAACAACAAAGAAGAAGAAGCTGATGGGTGAGGGTTAGCAGGACTTTATAATGGAATATGAATAAGTAAAGACAATGTTGGCAGCAGACAGTAGAGGGCAGCAGTGCGCCATTGTAGCGTCTAGTCTGCTTTATCCGCAGAAAAAGGAGAAGGAGAAGAAGAATGTTGTTTCCAAGATGGCTCCGGGTCAGGCTGCAGCCAGCTGACTGTAACGTGAACAGAGAGCTCCGGGCTGTTACCGGGCGCTGTTACCGGAGGCTGTTACCGGAGGGTTCCGGATGCCT
>CM042442.1:33826797-33854297 GCA_023631565.1 Gymnocephalus cernua | reverse complement strand
GCTTTTTTAACGAAATACATGTTCAAACTCGCTGTATGTGCGCATGAGTATGTCCGCCGGCCCGTTTGTTTGTGGTTGTTACCATGGTGAATCGTAGTATCATGGCTCCATTCATGCTGTCTTTGGTGCACGCGCGTAACCCTGAGTCAACGTACTCCGAGTTGATTGAACCAACTCGAATCAGCCGTTGTGAAACCGAAAACTCAGAGTTTCATCTCAGGATAAATCAACTCAGAGATCAGGCTCAGACTCAGAGTTTGTTGAACCTCCTTCCTGAAACGGACCTCTGGTCGTCCTCCCATCCCTCAATAGTAGAAGGCAGAGGTATAATAATAATAATAATAAAACATATAATATTATTATTATTATTATAATTATTATTATTATTATTATTATAATTATTATTATTATTATTATTATTATTATTATTATTATTATTATTATTATCTGAGGCCACGTTCTCAGGTCGTCCTCCCATCCCTCAATAGTAGAAGGCAGAGGTATGATCACATTGTCTCGTCTGAGTTGTAACAGGCTGTGTTCCCACATGTTTTATTTCCCAAACGCTGACAGACGATTAGCGTACCGCAATGACTGTTTATGACCGTTACCATGGCAATCGCCGGCTCCGGAAGTTGTGCCCATAATTCACGCAAGGTATCATGGGAGCTAGGAATAAGGTGGATAGGGGTTGGTAGATGAATCTGACGACTATGAAGAAGAGGAGGGGTGCCGTGTCTTATTAGATGTAAAACATTATAAATGTGTAATAAATGTGTTGAGTAATAGTTCTGTGTGATGTCGCCCCCTGCAGGCCGGAGTTGGTTCTGACGGTTCTCGACGGTCTCGATGTTCGGATCCCGCGAAACATTTCCCGTTTCCTGTCTGAGCAGCGACACGCTCGCTTCCTGGAGTGCCGTTACCGTGACGCTCGCAACTTCCTGCAGGTTAGACAGAGCACGGTGCTTTTATTGTGAAAATACAGAGTGAAAAAGCTGTTTTATTTACGTTATTCGTGAAGTTGTTTACATGTAAAATAGGAATAAATAAAGATGAATCTCTCTCAGATGTACCCCGACGACACCTCTCCGGTTGCTGTGGAGTTTCGGAGGAAAGTGAAGTCGCTGCTTCACCTGGCGGCTCGAACTCTCGCTGCTCTCAACATCCCGTTCTGGCTCAGCAGCGGCACCTGCTTGGGTAACACGTTAACATGCTAAGATGCTAATATATAACATGCTAATATATACTGCGTTATCATGCTAACATATACCATACTAACATGCTAACACGCTACCATGCTAACATATACCACGCTAACATGCTAACACACTTACATACATCATGCTAAAATGCTAACACGCTAATATATAACAAGCTAACATGCTAATATGCTAACATACAACAAGCTAACATGCTAACACATGACAGTATTTCTCAGAAAGATGCCAGCGCCCCCTGGTGGTCCAAGAGTAGATTTTGTGAAATGTGCTCCTAAATAAAGTGAATCTGTGTTGTGTACCAATCAGAGCGCTTTCTTGTTGTGCGTGTTGTGGACCAATCAGAGCGCTGTGTTGTTGTGCGTGTTGTGGACCAATCAGAGTGCTGTGTTGCCCCCTGCAGGCTGGTTCCGGCAGTGCAGCGTGATCTCGTACAGCCGCGACGTCGACATCGGCGTCTTCATCTCAGACTTCAGTTCTGACATCATCGCCGCCTTCACGGACGCCGGACTCTCCCTCAAACACAAGTTTGGAAAGGTGGAAACTCTCTCTACACTATGCTAACATGCTAACATGCTAACAGACACTACTCTCACCTTTTCACCTGTTTACCTTTTTACAGATGTTTGAGTTCAACAGTATTTTACTTTTCAAGATATTTGAACCCTGCTCTAACTGTTCTTACATTATAAACACAGATAATAATGGTCCAAATGATGTCAAACGGCTGCTTTTTTAAATTGAAACCCCCCCCCCCCCCCCCCCATTACATGCACCGAAGTCTTTTACTCTTGAAAACTCTCTATTCATCTTCCTGAAAACACAACCGAATGTTCCTGATTGTTTCGTCAACAAACTTAAAAATGACGAGGGAACTGATTCTTCGTTAGTTTCATAACGTTAGCAGTTCTTCGTTAGCATCATTGTGATTTCATAACGTTAGCAGTTCTTCGTTAGCATCATTGTGCTAGTCTTAGATTGGTTTCTGGAAAAACATTCCCTTTGGGTTTATTTCAGGTTATTAGGGTTTCTATGTTGTGTGTTATTTTTTAAAGCAGGTGTGTGTGTGTGTGTGTGTGTGTGTGTGTGTGTGTGTGTGTGTGTGTGTGTGTGTGTGTGTGTGTGTGTGTGTGTGTGTGTGTGTGTGTGTCTCTGTGTGTGTGTGTGTGTGTGTGTGTCTCTGTGTGTGTGTGTATGTGTGTGTGTGTGTGTGTGTGTCTCTGTGTGTGTGTGTATGTGTGTGTGTGTGTGTGTGTGTCTCTGTGTGTGTGTGTGTGTGTGTGTGTGTCTCTGTGTGTGTGTGTGTGTGTGTGTGTGTGTGTGTGTGTCTGTGTGTGTGTGTGTGTGTGTGTGTGTGTGTGTGTCTGTGTGTCTCTGTGTGTGTGTGTCTCTGTGTGTGTGTGTGTGTGTGTGTGTGTCTCTGTGTGTGTGTGTGTGTGTGTGTCTCTGTGTGTGTGTGTGTGTGTGTGTGTGTGTGTGTGTCTCTGTGTGTGTGTGTGTGTGTCTCTGTGTGTGTGTGTGTGTGTGTGTGTGTGTGTGTGTGTGTGTGTGTGTGTGTGTGTGTGTGTGTGTCTCTGTGTGTGTGTGTGTGTGTGTGTGTCTCTGTGTGTGTGTGTGTGTGTGTGTGTGTGTGTGTGTGTGTGTCTGTGTGTGTGTGTGTGTGTGTGTGTGTGTGTGTGTGTGTGTGTGTCTCTGTGTGTGTGTGTGTGTGTGTGTGTGTGTGTGTGTGTGTGTGTGTGTGTGTGTGTGTGTGTGTGTGTGTCTCTGTGTGTGTGTGTGTGTGTGTGTGTGTGTGTGTGTGTGTGTGTGTGTGTGTGTGTGTGTGTAGGTGGAGGACAGTCTAGAGCTTTCCTTTCTGAGTGATGACGTCAAACTGGACGTTTTCTTCTTCTACGAGGACGGAGACGTCGTCTGGAATGGAGGAACGCAGGCCAAGAGCGGCAGGAAGTTCAAGTTAGTACTGGTTTTATTTTCATAGTAAAAGTTCAATCAACAGCCATGTTTAAACAAAAACACTTCTTTTGAAATGTCCCTCAGTCTTTGCTGATCCATGCCTCTAATGTTAGCGCCATCACTAGCGGTAACGTTACCGCTAACGTTCGCTAACGGCTGTTGTTAGCCTAGCCAGTCAGCCTGGCGAGCAGAAATCTACTTGGAGAGCAGAGTTGACCAGTTAGGCGCTGGCGTGGTGGCGGCGTGGTGGCTGCTCTGATCATGATGATGGTCATGTTTGTATCATTATTGTCATATTGTTAGAATAATGTACATTATGAAGAATAGATTGAAGTTGTATAACTTCAGTCTATTCTTCATAATGTACATTATTCTAACAATATGTATAAGTAAATTAGTGGTGGGCCGTTATCAGCGTTAACGTGCTGCGTTAATGTGAGACTCTTATTGGGCAATAAAATAATATCTCCGTTAATCTATTCTCAAAGTTGTGTTGGGAGCTGGTCTATAGGCGACTAGCAGCTATGATGACGTCCACCTTGATATTTCAGCGCGGATGTTTACAGCCTACTGACTGTAAACAGTTCATAATGAATGTGTAACTGAATAAACAGTCAGTAACAGTGTTTCCCACATAGACTAATGTGCGGCGGTGCGCCTCACAATCAACACCGCCCGCCACACTTGCGTTTATTAATTTGTTTTACCGCTATTTAAATCATGCAGCGTATTCGTTCAGCAGCATATTTCCTTCCCTGCTCTCCTCCGTCTCTCTGCCACTTGCGTCTGCCAGTGTGTTAATGTCAGAGTCCCGACCGACTCTCAGCAAACCAGAGATTTCTCACCTTTAGAAAGTTAACTAGTCACAAGTTTGCGGTAAAATGCAGTTGGGTTGTCGAAGTCAAAACACTATACGTAGCAGCTGTGAATCAGATAAATGTTTTATAAATAATGTTATGTCATTTTTTTACTCTTACACTGAATGTTTGCTGCTTCATCCCAGATGAGTATTGAAAAGTATTTTCCGCAGAAACACTGTAGTAAACAGGCTACATCTTATTGAACATGATCACCAGTTATCATAGTAGAACAGCTTTCTCAAGCAGTTTGTGATGCATTCTGGGAACAGGAGATGAGCCCCTGGTCTAATGCTCCACCTGGCTGGAGAAACCCGTTCTCAGAGACTTTTAGTCATTATTTGGGTCGAACACATATTCTGAATGCCTTCGGCAGAATTCAAATGAGCCATTTTTAATCTAGATTAATCTAGATTAATCTAGATTAATTCCAAGATTACAGTGAGATTAATCTAGATTAAAAAAATGTATCTATACCCACCGCTAATTCTCTAAACATGTGTGACTGTTATGTAATGGCGTAATTTTCAGTTCATAAAAGTGATCGGTGATCGGTTATCGGTATCGGCCGATACGTCTTCCAGCAATCGGTGATCGGCCTCAAAAATCCTGATCGGAGCACCCTTAATATATATATATTTTTCACGTGTCTTTATCATTTTATCATTTTATAATTTCTTTTGTGTTTTGCTAATGCAGAATTTGAACAAACCATTGAAAGCATCCAAACACTATCAACATTAATACAATTCAGTTGAAACAGTAGAAACAAACGTCTCCCAACAACAGATTTCCCCTTCAACAAGAAAAAAGGATCTCCAGACTCCATAATACAAAGTAATACTTTAATATATTGAGATTTTAAGTCAATATTTTAAAGTTTCTCATTACTTTCAGATTCCTAGTCAATATTCTAAGTTACTAAGTCAATACATTGAGATACTAAATCAATATTTTGACCAGAGGTAGTGGTGACTTGAACTTATACTATATCTAAAACAATTTTGCCACTAAATGTTGGAGTTTCTTTTTTTTTCTACAATTTCACTTTCTACCCAGCAAAGGCTGATTTACCAAGGGATCCTTTAAAAGGTGTAGCTACTTTAAAAGGTCTGGCTACTTTACAGTTGGTTATTAGCTGATATTGAATCCAGCAAGTTGCGGAGTTGAGGTTTTACAAATAACTGAATGACAAACGAGCAGTGGAGCAGTAACGCTACGAACCAGTCGCTAAATGAGTTAAATTAACTTCATGCTTCATCCACAGAAAGCACATTACCATCGCCACCAGTATTCGGCTCGTTTTCTGTTAACGATGTCGCGAGGACGGAACGTTAAGGTGGAGTTAGCAAGCTAATGTTAGCCAAGTAACACCGGCTGGCTTGTCGTGCTTTCATGCTGCATCGCTTACAGACAATGACCTGAACAGCAGGCTGGGTCTAACGTTAGCTGCCCGCTGACACGCTGCCCCTGGGTCTAACGTTAGCTGCCCGCTGACACGCTGCCCCTGGGTCTAACGTTAGCTGCCCGCTGACACGCTGCCCCTGGGTCTAACGTTAGCTGTCTTCTGACACGCTGCCCCTGGGTCTAACGTTAGCTGCCCGCTGACACGCTGCCCCTGGGTCTAACGTTAGCTGCCCTCTGACACGCTGCCCCTGGGTCTAACGTTAGCTGCCCGCTGACACGCTGCCCCTGGGTCTAACGTTAGCTGCCCGCTGACACGCTGCCCCTGGGTCTAACGTTAGCTGTCTTCTGACACGCTGCCCCTGGGTCTAACGTTAGCTGCCCGCTGACACGCTGCCCCTGGGTCTAACGTTAGCTGCCGTCTGACACGCTGCCCCTGGGTCTAACGTTAGCTGCCCGCTGACACGCTGCCCCTGGCTCTAACGTTAGCTGCCCGCTGACACGCTGCCCCTGGGTCTAACGTTAGCTGCCCGCTGACACGCTGCCCCTGGGTCTAATGTTAGCTGTCTTCTGACACGCTGCCCCTGGGTCTAACGTTAGCTGTCTTCTGACACGCTGCCCCTGGGTCTAACGTTAGCTGCCCGCTGACACGCTGCCCCTGGGTCTAACGTTAGCTGCCCGCTGACACGCTGCCCCTGGGTCTAACGTTAGCTGTCTTCTGACACGCTGCCCCTGGGTCTAACGTTAGCTGCCGTCTGACACGCTGCCCCTGGGTCTAACGTTAGCTGCCGTCTGACACGCTGCCCCTGGGTCTAACGTTAGCTGCCGTCTGACACGCTGCCCCTGGGTCTAACGTTAGCTGCCCTCTGACACGCTGCCCCTGGGTCTAACGTTAGCTGCCCGCTGACACGCTGCCCCTGGGTCTAACGTTAGCTGTCTTCTGACACGCTGCCCCTGGGTCTAACGTTAGCTGCCCGCTGACACGCTGCCCCTGGGTCTAACGTTAGCTGCCGTCTGACACGCTGCCCCTGGGTCTAACGTTAGCTGCCCGCTGACACGCTGCCCCTGGCTCTAACGTTAGCTGCCCGCTGACACGCTGCCCCTGGGTCTAACGTTAGCTGCCCGCTGACACGCTGCCCCTGGGTCTAACGTTAGCTGTCTTCTGACACGCTGCCCCTGGGTCTAACGTTAGCTGCCCGCTGACACGCTGCCCCTGGGTCTAACGTTAGCTGCCCGCTGACACGCTGCCCCTGGGTCTAATGTTAGCTGTCTTCTGACACGCTGCCCCTGGGTCTAACGTTAGCTGTCTTCTGACACGCTGCCCCTGGGTCTAACGTTAGCTGCCCGCTGACACGCTGCCCCTGGGTCTAACGTTAGCTGCCCGCTGACACGCTGCCCCTGGGTCTAATGTTAGCTGTCTTCTGACACGCTGTCCCTGGGTCTAACGTTAGCTGCCCGCTGACACGCTGCCCCTGGGTCTAACGTTAGCTGCCGTCTGACACGCTGCCCCTGGGTCTAACGTTAGCTGTCTTCTGACACGCTGCCCCTGGGTCTAACGTTAGCTGACTTCTGACACGCTGCCCCTGGGTCTAACGTTAGCTGCCCGCTGACACGCTGCCCCTGGGTCTAACGTTAGCTGCCCGCTGACACGCTGCCCCTGGGTCTAACGTTAGCTGTCTTCTGACACGCTGCCCCTGGGTCTAACGTTAGCTGACTTCTGACACGCTGCCCCTGGGTCTAACGTTAGCTGCCCGCTGACACGCTGCCCCTGGGTCTAACGTTAGCTGCCCGCTGACACGCTGCCCCTGGGTCTAACGTTAGCTGACTTCTGACACGCTGCCCCTGGGTCTAACGTTAGCTGCCCGCTGACACGCTGCCCCTGGGTCTAACGTTAGCTGTCTTCTGACACGCTGCCCCTGGGTCTAACGTTAGCTGCCCGCTGACACGCTGCCCCTGGGTCTAACGTTAGCTGCCCGCTGACACGCTGCCCCTGGGTCTAACGTTAGCTGTCTTCTGACACGCTGCCCCTGGGTCTAACGTTAGCTGCCCGCTGACACGCTGCCCCTGGGTTTAACGTTAGCTGCCCTCTGACACGCTGCCCCTGGGTCTAACGTTAGCTGCCCGCTGACACGCTGCCCCTGGGTCTAACGTTAGCTGCCGTCTGACACGCTGCCCCTGGGTCTAACGTTAGCTGCCCTCTGACACGCTGCCCCTGGGTCTAACGTTAGCTGCCCGCTGACACGCTGCCCCTGGGTCTAACGTTAGCTGCCGTCTGACACGCTGCCCCTGGGTCTAACGTTAGCTGCCCTCTGACACGCTGCCCCTGGGTCTAACGTTAGCTGTCTTCTGACACGCTGCCCCTGGGTCTAACGTTAGCTGCCCGCTGACACGCTGCCCCTGGGTCTAACGTTAGCTGCCGTCTGACACGCTGCCCCTGGGTCTAACGTTAGCTGCCCGCTGACACGCTGCCCCTGGCTCTAACGTTAGCTGCCCGCTGACACGCTGCCCCTGGGTCTAACGTTAGCTGCCCGCTGACACGCTGCCCCTGGGTCTAACGTTAGCTGTCTTCTGACACGCTGCCCCTGGGTCTAACGTTAGCTGCCCGCTGACACGCTGCCCCTGGGTCTAACGTTAGCTGCCCGCTGACACGCTGCCCCTGGGTCTAATGTTAGCTGTCTTCTGACACGCTGCCCCTGGGTCTAACGTTAGCTGTCTTCTGACACGCTGCCCCTGGGTCTAACGTTAGCTGCCCGCTGACACGCTGCCCCTGGGTCTAACGTTAGCTGTCTTCTGACACGCTGCCCCTGGGTCTAACGTTAGCTGACTTCTGACACGCTGCCCCTGGGTCTAACGTTAGCTGCCCGCTGACACGCTGCCCCTGGGTCTAACGTTAGCTGCCCGCTGACACGCTGCCCCTGGGTCTAACGTTAGCTGACTTCTGACACGCTGCCCCTGGGTCTAACGTTAGCTGCCCGCTGACACGCTGCCCCTGGGTCTAACGTTAGCTGCCCGCTGACACGCTGCCCCTGGGTCTAATGTTAGCTGTCTTCTGACACGCTGCCCCTGGGTCTAACGTTAGCTGTCTTCTGACACGCTGCCCCTGGGTCTAACGTTAGCTGCCCGCTGACACGCTGCCCCTGGGTCTAACGTTAGCTGCCCGCTGACACGCTGCCCCTGGGTCTAATGTTAGCTGTCTTCTGACACGCTGCCCCTGGGTCTAACGTTAGCTGCCCGCTGACACGCTGCCCCTGGGTCTAACGTTAGCTGCCCGCTGACACGCTGCCCCTGGGTCTAACGTTAGCTGTCTTCTGACACGCTGCCCCTGGGTCTAACGTTAGCTGACTTCTGACACGCTGCCCCTGGGTCTAACGTTAGCTGCCCGCTGACACGCTGCCCCTGGGTCTAACGTTAGCTGCCCGCTGACACGCTGCCCCTGGGTCTAACGTTAGCTGACTTCTGACACGCTGCCCCTGGGTCTAACGTTAGCTGCCCGCTGACACGCTGCCCCTGGGTCTAACGTTAGCTGTCTTCTGACACGCTGCCCCTGGGTCTAACGTTAGCTGCCTGCTGACACGCTGCCCCTGGGTCTAACGTTAGCTGCCCGCTGACACGCTGCCCCTGGGTCTAATGTTAGCTGTCTTCTGACACGCTGCCCCTGGGTCTAACGTTAGCTGTCTTCTGACACGCTGCCCCTGGGTCTAACGTTAGCTGCCCGCTGACACGCTGCCCCTGGGTCTAACGTTAGCTGCCCGCTGACACGCTGCCCCTGGGTCTAACGTTAGCTGTCTTCTGACACGCTGCCCCTGGGTCTAACGTTAGCTGCCGTCTGACACGCTGCCCCTGGGTCTAACGTTAGCTGCCGTCTGACACGCTGCCCCTGGGTCTAACGTTAGCTGCCGTCTGACACGCTGCCCCTGGGTCTAACGTTAGCTGCCCTCTGACACGCTGCCCCTGGGTCTAACGTTAGCTGCCCGCTGACACGCTGCCCCTGGGTCTAACGTTAGCTGTCTTCTGACACGCTGCCCCTGGGTCTAACGTTAGCTGCCCGCTGACACGCTGCCCCTGGGTCTAACGTTAGCTGCCGTCTGACACGCTGCCCCTGGGTCTAACGTTAGCTGCCCGCTGACACGCTGCCCCTGGCTCTAACGTTAGCTGCCCGCTGACACGCTGCCCCTGGGTCTAACGTTAGCTGCCCGCTGACACGCTGCCCCTGGGTCTAACGTTAGCTGTCTTCTGACACGCTGCCCCTGGGTCTAACGTTAGCTGCCCGCTGACACGCTGCCCCTGGGTCTAACGTTAGCTGCCCGCTGACACGCTGCCCCTGGGTCTAATGTTAGCTGTCTTCTGACACGCTGCCCCTGGGTCTAACGTTAGCTGTCTTCTGACACGCTGTCCCTGGGTCTAACGTTAGCTGCCCGCTGACACGCTGCCCCTGGGTCTAACGTTAGCTGCCGTCTGACACGCTGCCCCTGGGTCTAACGTTAGCTGTCTTCTGACACGCTGCCCCTGGGTCTAACGTTAGCTGACTTCTGACACGCTGCCCCTGGGTCTAACGTTAGCTGCCCGCTGACACGCTGCCCCTGGGTCTAACGTTAGCTGCCCGCTGACACGCTGCCCCTGGGTCTAACGTTAGCTGTCTTCTGACACGCTGCCCCTGGGTCTAACGTTAGCTGACTTCTGACACGCTGCCCCTGGGTCTAACGTTAGCTGCCCGCTGACACGCTGCCCCTGGGTCTAACGTTAGCTGCCCGCTGACACGCTGCCCCTGGGTCTAACGTTAGCTGACTTCTGACACGCTGCCCCTGGGTCTAACGTTAGCTGCCCGCTGACACGCTGCCCCTGGGTCTAACGTTAGCTGTCTTCTGACACGCTGCCCCTGGGTCTAACGTTAGCTGCCCGCTGACACGCTGCCCCTGGGTCTAACGTTAGCTGCCCGCTGACACGCTGCCCCTGGGTCTAACGTTAGCTGTCTTCTGACACGCTGCCCCTGGGTCTAACGTTAGCTGCCCGCTGACACGCTGCCCCTGGGTCTAACGTTAGCTGCCCTCTGACACGCTGCCCCTGGGTCTAACGTTAGCTGCCCGCTGACACGCTGCCCCTGGGTCTAACGTTAGCTGCCGTCTGACACG
This sequence comes from Gymnocephalus cernua, assembly GCA_023631565.1. NCBI lineage: Eukaryota > Metazoa > Chordata > Actinopteri > Perciformes > Percidae > Gymnocephalus > Gymnocephalus cernua. The sequence continues at coordinate 33,843,737 of CM042442.1, read as the reverse complement.
CTGCCCCTGGGTCTAACGTTAGCTGCCCTCTGACACGCTGCCCCTGGGTCTAACGTTAGCTGCCCGCTGACACGCTGCCCCTGGGTCTAACGTTAGCTGCCGTCTGACACGCTGCCCCTGGGTCTAACGTTAGCTGCCCTCTGACACGCTGCCCCTGGGTCTAACGTTAGCTGTCTTCTGACACGCTGCCCCTGGGTCTAACGTTAGCTGCCCGCTGACACGCTGCCCCTGGGTCTAACGTTAGCTGCCGTCTGACACGCTGCCCCTGGGTCTAACGTTAGCTGCCCGCTGACACGCTGCCCCTGGCTCTAACGTTAGCTGCCCGCTGACACGCTGCCCCTGGGTCTAACGTTAGCTGCCCGCTGACACGCTGCCCCTGGGTCTAACGTTAGCTGTCTTCTGACACGCTGCCCCTGGGTCTAACGTTAGCTGCCCGCTGACACGCTGCCCCTGGGTCTAACGTTAGCTGCGCGCTGACACGCTGCCCCTGGGTCTAACGTTAGCTGTCTTTTGACACGCTGCCCCTGGGTCTAACGTTAGCTGCCCGCTGACACGCTGCCCCTGGGTCTAACGTTAGCTGCCGTCTGACACGCTGCCCCTGGGTCTAACGTTAGCCGCCCGCTGACACGCTGCCCCTGGCTCTAACGTTAGCTGCCCGCTGACACGCTGCCCCTGGGTCTAACGTTAGCTTCCCGCTGACACGCTGCCCCTGGGTCTAAAGTTAGCTGTCTTCTGACACGCTGCCCCTGGGTCTAATGTTAGCTGTCTTCTGACACGCTGCCCCTGGGTCTAACGTTAGCTGTCTTCTGACACGCTGCCCCTGGGTCTAACGTTAGCTGTCTTCTGACACGCTGCCCCTGGGTCTAACGTTAGCTGCCCGCTGACACGCTGCCCCTGGGTCTAACGTTAGCTGCCCGCTGACACGCTGCCCCTGGGTCTAACGTTAGCTGTCTTCTGACACGCTGCCCCTGGGTCTAACGTTAGCTGCCCGCTGACACGCTGCCCCTGGGTCTAACGTTAGCTGCCCGCTGACACGCTGCCCCTGGGTCTAATGTTAGCTGTCTTCTGACACGCTGCCCCTGGGTCTAACGTTAGCTGTCTTCTGACACGCTGCCCCTGGGTCTAACGTTAGCTGTCTTCTGACACGCTGCCCCTGGGTCTAACGTTAGCTGCCCGCTGACACGCTGCCCCTGGGTCTAACGTTAGCTGCCCGCTGACACGCTGCCCCTGGGTCTAACGTTAGCTGCCCGCTGACACGCTGCCCCTGGGTCTAACGTTAGCTGCCGTCTGACACGCTGCCCCTGGGTCTAACGTTAGCTGTCTTCTGACACGCTGCCCCTGGGTCTAACGTTAGCTGACTTCTGACACGCTGCCCCTGGGTCTAACGTTAGCTGCCCGCTGACACGCTGCCCCTGGGTCTAACGTTAGCTGCCCGCTGACACGCTGCCCCTGGGTCTAACGTTAGCTGTCTTCTGACACGCTGCCCCTGGGTCTAACGTTAGCTGACTTCTGACACGCTGCCCCTGGGTCTAACGTTAGCTGCCCGCTGACACGCTGCCCCTGGGTCTAACGTTAGCTGCCCGCTGACACGCTGCCCCTGGGTCTAACGTTAGCTGACTTCTGACACGCTGCCCCTGGGTCTAACGTTAGCTGCCCGCTGACACGCTGCCCCTGGGTCTAACGTTAGCTGTCTTCTGACACGCTGCCCCTGGGTCTAACGTTAGCTGCCCGCTGACACGCTGCCCCTGGGTCTAACGTTAGCTGCCGTCTGACACGCTGCCCCTGGGTCTAACGTTAGCTGCCCGCTGACACGCTGCCCCTGGGTCTAACGTTAGCTGCCCGCTGACACGCTGCCCCTGGGTCTAACGTTAGCTGCCCGCTGACACGCTGCCCCTGGGTCTAACGTTAGCTGCCCGCTGACACGCTGCCCCTGGGTCTAACGTTAGCTGCCCTCTGACACGCTGCCCCTGGGTCTAACGTTAGCTGTCCGCTGACACGCTGCCCCTGGGTCTAACGTTAGCTGCCCGCTGACACGCTGCCCCTGGGTTTAACGTTAGCTGCCCTCTGACACGCTGCCCCTGGGTCTAACGTTAGCTGCCCGCTGACACGCTGCCCCTGGGTCTAACGTTAGCTGTCCGCTGACACGCTGCCCCTGGGTCTAACGTTAGCTGCCCGCTGACACGCTGCCCCTGGGTTTAACGTTAGCTGCCCTCTGACACGCTGCCCCTGGGTCTAACGTTAGCTGCCCGCTGACACGCTGCCCCTGGGTCTAACGTTAGCTGCCGTCTGACACGCTGCCCCTGGGTCTAACGTTAGCTGCCCTCTGACACGCTGCCCCTGGGTCTAACGTTAGCTGCCCGCTGACACGCTGCCCCTGGGTCTAACGTTAGCTGCCGTCTGACACGCTGCCCCTGGGTCTAACGTTAGCTGCCCTCTGACACGCTGCCCCTGGGTCTAACGTTAGCTGTCTTCTGACACGCTGCCCCTGGGTCTAACGTTAGCTGCCCGCTGACACGCTGCCCCTGGGTCTAACGTTAGCTGCCGTCTGACACGCTGCCCCTGGGTCTAACGTTAGCTGCCCGCTGACACGCTGCCCCTGGCTCTAACGTTAGCTGCCCGCTGACACGCTGCCCCTGGGTCTAACGTTAGCTGCCCGCTGACACGCTGCCCCTGGGTCTAACGTTAGCTGTCTTCTGACACGCTGCCCCTGGGTCTAACGTTAGCTGCCCGCTGACACGCTGCCCCTGGGTCTAACGTTAGCTGCCCGCTGACACGCTGCCCCTGGGTCTAATGTTAGCTGTCTTCTGACACGCTGCCCCTGGGTCTAACGTTAGCTGTCTTCTGACACGCTTCCCCTGGGTCTAACGTTAGCTGCCCGCTGACACGCTGCCCCTGGGTCTAACGTTAGCTGACTTCTGACACGCTGCCCCTGGGTCTAACGTTAGCTGCCCGCTGACACGCTGCCCCTGGGTCTAACGTTAGCTGCCCGCTGACACGCTGCCCCTGGGTCTAACGTTAGCTGACTTCTGACACGCTGCCCCTGGGTCTAACGTTAGCTGCCCGCTGACACGCTGCCCCTGGGTCTAACGTTAGCTGCCCGCTGACACGCTGCCCCTGGGTCTAATGTTAGCTGTCTTCTGACACGCTGCCCCTGGGTCTAACGTTAGCTGTCTTCTGACACGCTGCCCCTGGGTCTAACGTTAGCTGCCCGCTGACACGCTGCCCCTGGGTCTAACGTTAGCTGCCCGCTGACACGCTGCCCCTGGGTCTAATGTTAGCTGTCTTCTGACACGCTGCCCCTGGGTCTAACGTTAGCTGCCCGCTGACACGCTGCCCCTGGGTCTAACGTTAGCTGCCCGCTGACACGCTGCCCCTGGGTCTAACGTTAGCTGTCTTCTGACACGCTGCCCCTGGGTCTAACGTTAGCTGACTTCTGACACGCTGCCCCTGGGTCTAACGTTAGCTGCCCGCTGACACGCTGCCCCTGGGTCTAACGTTAGCTGCCCGCTGACACGCTGCCCCTGGGTCTAACGTTAGCTGACTTCTGACACGCTGCCCCTGGGTCTAACGTTAGCTGCCCGCTGACACGCTGCCCCTGGGTCTAACGTTAGCTGTCTTCTGACACGCTGCCCCTGGGTCTAACGTTAGCTGCCTGCTGACACGCTGCCCCTGGGTCTAACGTTAGCTGCCCGCTGACACGCTGCCCCTGGGTCTAACGTTAGCTGCCCGCTGACACGCTGCCCCTGGGTCTAATGTTAGCTGTCTTCTGACACGCTGCCCCTGGGTCTAACGTTAGCTGTCTTCTGACACGCTGCCCCTGGGTCTAACGTTAGCTGCCCGCTGACACGCTGCCCCTGGGTCTAACGTTAGCTGCCCGCTGACACGCTGCCCCTGGGTCTAACGTTAGCTGTCTTCTGACACGCTGCCCCTGGGTCTAACGTTAGCTGCCGTCTGACACGCTGCCCCTGGGTCTAACGTTAGCTGCCGTCTGACACGCTGCCCCTGGGTCTAACGTTAGCTGCCGTCTGACACGCTGCCCCTGGGTCTAACGTTAGCTGCCCTCTGACACGCTGCCCCTGGGTCTAACGTTAGCTGCCCGCTGACACGCTGCCCCTGGGTCTAACGTTAGCTGTCTTCTGACACGCTGCCCCTGGGTCTAACGTTAGCTGCCCGCTGACACGCTGCCCCTGGGTCTAACGTTAGCTGCCGTCTGACACGCTGCCCCTGGGTCTAACGTTAGCTGCCCGCTGACACGCTGCCCCTGGCTCTAACGTTAGCTGCCCGCTGACACGCTGCCCCTGGGTCTAACGTTAGCTGCCCGCTGACACGCTGCCCCTGGGTCTAACGTTAGCTGTCTTCTGACACGCTGCCCCTGGGTCTAACGTTAGCTGCCCGCTGACACGCTGCCCCTGGGTCTAACGTTAGCTGCCCGCTGACACGCTGCCCCTGGGTCTAATGTTAGCTGTCTTCTGACACGCTGCCCCTGGGTCTAACGTTAGCTGTCTTCTGACACGCTGTCCCTGGGTCTAACGTTAGCTGCCCGCTGACACGCTGCCCCTGGGTCTAACGTTAGCTGCCGTCTGACACGCTGCCCCTGGGTCTAACGTTAGCTGTCTTCTGACACGCTGCCCCTGGGTCTAACGTTAGCTGACTTCTGACACGCTGCCCCTGGGTCTAACGTTAGCTGCCCGCTGACACGCTGCCCCTGGGTCTAACGTTAGCTGCCCGCTGACACGCTGCCCCTGGGTCTAACGTTAGCTGTCTTCTGACACGCTGCCCCTGGGTCTAACGTTAGCTGACTTCTGACACGCTGCCCCTGGGTCTAACGTTAGCTGCCCGCTGACACGCTGCCCCTGGGTCTAACGTTAGCTGCCCGCTGACACGCTGCCCCTGGGTCTAACGTTAGCTGACTTCTGACACGCTGCCCCTGGGTCTAACGTTAGCTGCCCGCTGACACGCTGCCCCTGGGTCTAACGTTAGCTGTCTTCTGACACGCTGCCCCTGGGTCTAACGTTAGCTGCCCGCTGACACGCTGCCCCTGGGTCTAACGTTAGCTGCCCGCTGACACGCTGCCCCTGGGTCTAACGTTAGCTGTCTTCTGACACGCTGCCCCTGGGTCTAACGTTAGCTGCCCGCTGACACGCTGCCCCTGGGTCTAACGTTAGCTGCCCTCTGACACGCTGCCCCTGGGTCTAACGTTAGCTGCCCGCTGACACGCTGCCCCTGGGTCTAACGTTAGCTGCCGTCTGACACGCTGCCCCTGGGTCTAACGTTAGCTGCCCTCTGACACGCTGCCCCTGGGTCTAACGTTAGCTGCCCGCTGACACGCTGCCCCTGGGTCTAACGTTAGCTGCCGTCTGACACGCTGCCCCTGGGTCTAACGTTAGCTGCCCTCTGACACGCTGCCCCTGGGTCTAACGTTAGCTGTCTTCTGACACGCTGCCCCTGGGTCTAACGTTAGCTGCCCGCTGACACGCTGCCCCTGGGTCTAACGTTAGCTGCCGTCTGACACGCTGCCCCTGGGTCTAACGTTAGCTGCCCGCTGACACGCTGCCCCTGGCTCTAACGTTAGCTGCCCGCTGACACGCTGCCCCTGGGTCTAACGTTAGCTGCCCGCTGACACGCTGCCCCTGGGTCTAACGTTAGCTGTCTTCTGACACGCTGCCCCTGGGTCTAACGTTAGCTGCCCGCTGACACGCTGCCCCTGGGTCTAACGTTAGCTGCGCGCTGACACGCTGCCCCTGGGTCTAACGTTAGCTGTCTTTTGACACGCTGCCCCTGGGTCTAACGTTAGCTGCCCGCTGACACGCTGCCCCTGGGTCTAACGTTAGCTGCCGTCTGACACGCTGCCCCTGGGTCTAACGTTAGCCGCCCGCTGACACGCTGCCCCTGGCTCTAACGTTAGCTGCCCGCTGACACGCTGCCCCTGGGTCTAACGTTAGCTTCCCGCTGACACGCTGCCCCTGGGTCTAAAGTTAGCTGTCTTCTGACACGCTGCCCCTGGGTCTAACGTTAGCTGCCCGCTGACACGCTGCCCCTGGGTCTAACGTTAGCTGCCCGCTGACACGCTGCCCCTGGGTCTAATGTTAGCTGTCTTCTGACACGCTGCCCCTGGGTCTAACGTTAGCTGTCTTCTGACACGCTGTCCCTGGGTCTAACGTTAGCTGCCCGCTGACACGCTGCCCCTGGGTCTAACGTTAGCTGCCGTCTGACACGCTGCCCCTGGGTCTAACGTTAGCTGTCTTCTGACACGCTGCCCCTGGGTCTAACGTTAGCTGACTTCTGACACGCTGCCCCTGGGTCTAACGTTAGCTGCCCGCTGACACGCTGCCCCTGGGTCTAACGTTAGCTGCCCGCTGACACGCTGCCCCTGGGTCTAACGTTAGCTGTCTTCTGACACGCTGCCCCTGGGTCTAACGTTAGCTGACTTCTGACACGCTGCCCCTGGGTCTAACGTTAGCTGCCCGCTGACACGCTGCCCCTGGGTCTAACGTTAGCTGCCCGCTGACACGCTGCCCCTGGGTCTAACGTTAGCTGACTTCTGACACGCTGCCCCTGGGTCTAACGTTAGCTGCCCGCTGACACGCTGCCCCTGGGTCTAACGTTAGCTGTCTTCTGACACGCTGCCCCTGGGTCTAACGTTAGCTGCCCGCTGACACGCTGCCCCTGGGTCTAACGTTAGCTGCCCGCTGACACGCTGCCCCTGGGTCTAACGTTAGCTGTCTTCTGACACGCTGCCCCTGGGTCTAACGTTAGCTGCCCGCTGACACGCTGCCCCTGGGTCTAACGTTAGCTGCCCTCTGACACGCTGCCCCTGGGTCTAACGTTAGCTGCCCGCTGACACGCTGCCCCTGGGTCTAACGTTAGCTGCCGTCTGACACGCTGCCCCTGGGTCTAACGTTAGCTGCCCTCTGACACGCTGCCCCTGGGTCTAACGTTAGCTGCCCGCTGACACGCTGCCCCTGGGTCTAACGTTAGCTGCCGTCTGACACGCTGCCCCTGGGTCTAACGTTAGCTGCCCTCTGACACGCTGCCCCTGGGTCTAACGTTAGCTGTCTTCTGACACGCTGCCCCTGGGTCTAACGTTAGCTGCCCGCTGACACGCTGCCCCTGGGTCTAACGTTAGCTGCCGTCTGACACGCTGCCCCTGGGTCTAACGTTAGCTGCCCGCTGACACGCTGCCCCTGGCTCTAACGTTAGCTGCCCGCTGACACGCTGCCCCTGGGTCTAACGTTAGCTGCCCGCTGACACGCTGCCCCTGGGTCTAACGTTAGCTGTCTTCTGACACGCTGCCCCTGGGTCTAACGTTAGCTGCCCGCTGACACGCTGCCCCTGGGTCTAACGTTAGCTGCGCGCTGACACGCTGCCCCTGGGTCTAACGTTAGCTGTCTTTTGACACGCTGCCCCTGGGTCTAACGTTAGCTGCCCGCTGACACGCTGCCCCTGGGTCTAACGTTAGCTGCCGTCTGACACGCTGCCCCTGGGTCTAACGTTAGCCGCCCGCTGACACGCTGCCCCTGGCTCTAACGTTAGCTGCCCGCTGACACGCTGCCCCTGGGTCTAACGTTAGCTTCCCGCTGACACGCTGCCCCTGGGTCTAAAGTTAGCTGTCTTCTGACACGCTGCCCCTGGGTCTAATGTTAGCTGTCTTCTGACACGCTGCCCCTGGGTCTAACGTTAGCTGTCTTCTGACACGCTGCCCCTGGGTCTAACGTTAGCTGTCTTCTGACACGCTGCCCCTGGGTCTAACGTTAGCTGCCCGCTGACACGCTGCCCCTGGGTCTAACGTTAGCTGCCCGCTGACACGCTGCCCCTGGGTCTAACGTTAGCTGTCTTCTGACACGCTGCCCCTGGGTCTAACGTTAGCTGCCCGCTGACACGCTGCCCCTGGGTCTAACGTTAGCTGCCCGCTGACACGCTGCCCCTGGGTCTAATGTTAGCTGTCTTCTGACACGCTGCCCCTGGGTCTAACGTTAGCTGTCTTCTGACACGCTGCCCCTGGGTCTAACGTTAGCTGTCTTCTGACACGCTGCCCCTGGGTCTAACGTTAGCTGCCCGCTGACACGCTGCCCCTGGGTCTAACGTTAGCTGCCCGCTGACACGCTGCCCCTGGGTCTAACGTTAGCTGCCCGCTGACACGCTGCCCCTGGGTCTAACGTTAGCTGCCGTCTGACACGCTGCCCCTGGGTCTAACGTTAGCTGTCTTCTGACACGCTGCCCCTGGGTCTAACGTTAGCTGACTTCTGACACGCTGCCCCTGGGTCTAACGTTAGCTGCCCGCTGACACGCTGCCCCTGGGTCTAACGTTAGCTGCCCGCTGACACGCTGCCCCTGGGTCTAACGTTAGCTGTCTTCTGACACGCTGCCCCTGGGTCTAACGTTAGCTGACTTCTGACACGCTGCCCCTGGGTCTAACGTTAGCTGCCCGCTGACACGCTGCCCCTGGGTCTAACGTTAGCTGCCCGCTGACACGCTGCCCCTGGGTCTAACGTTAGCTGACTTCTGACACGCTGCCCCTGGGTCTAACGTTAGCTGCCCGCTGACACGCTGCCCCTGGGTCTAACGTTAGCTGTCTTCTGACACGCTGCCCCTGGGTCTAACGTTAGCTGCCCGCTGACACGCTGCCCCTGGGTCTAACGTTAGCTGCCGTCTGACACGCTGCCCCTGGGTCTAACGTTAGCTGCCCGCTGACACGCTGCCCCTGGGTCTAACGTTAGCTGCCCGCTGACACGCTGCCCCTGGGTCTAACGTTAGCTGCCCGCTGACACGCTGCCCCTGGGTCTAACGTTAGCTGCCCGCTGACACGCTGCCCCTGGGTCTAACGTTAGCTGCCCTCTGACACGCTGCCCCTGGGTCTAACGTTAGCTGTCCGCTGACACGCTGCCCCTGGGTCTAACGTTAGCTGCCCGCTGACACGCTGCCCCTGGGTCTAACGTTAGCTGCCCGCTGACACGCTGCCCCTGGGTCTAACGTTAGCTGCCCGCTGACACGCTGCCCCTGGGTCTAACGTTAGCTGTCTTCTGACACGCTGCCCCTGGGTCTAACGTTAGCTGCCCGCTGACACGCTGCCCCTGGGTCTAACGTTAGCTGCCCGCTGACACGCTGCCCCTGGGTCTAACGTTAGCTGCCCGCTGACACGCTGCCCCTGGGTCTAACGTTAGCTGCCCGCTGACACGCTGCCCCTGGGTCTAACGTTAAACTATATATATATATATATATATATATATATATATATATATATTACGGAGATATGACGTGATCCTGATAGTTTTATGTTTTCTCCATCATGTGTGTTCTCTGCGGCTGTCAAACCTTGTAGTTTTAAATAAAGTTTTGTGTTTCAGGTACGTGTAGTTTTAAATAAAGTTTTGTGTTTCAGGTACGTGTAGTTTTAAATAAAGTTTTGTGTTTCAGATACTTGTAGTTTTTAATAAAGTTTTGTGTTTCAGGTACGTGTAGTTTTAAATAAAGTTTTGTGTTTCAGGTATGTGTAGTTTTAAATAAAGTTTTGCGTTTCAGGTACGTGTTCCCGCCCTTCTCTCTGTGCTGGGCGGAGCTTCTGGAGCTGAAGGTTCGAGTCCCGTGTGAAACGCTCGGCTACGTGACGGCAAACTACGGCGCCGCCTGGAACGTCCCGGTGAGGAGCTGGGACTGGAAGACGTCGCCTAGCAACGTGCAGGAAAACGGGGTGTGGCCTCCAGCAGAGTGGGCGGAGCTTATCCAAGTTTACTGAGCCAGAACGAGACTCAAAACCACAAATGAAGACATGAAACTACAAATATACATTAAACTACAGATGAAGACAAAGTGGAAAGAGAGACACTGGTTGTTTTTGGGGACACGTTTAAATGTCATTAATGCGTCTGCTCGTGTGACTGGGTTCGTAGTTTATATATCAACGTTTCATTTACCGGATCGTTCCAGATGTCCGTCACCTTCCTCTTTCTGTGTGTCGCCCTTCTAAACGCCGGTCGATTCGGCAGTCGGCAACAAAATAATAATAATAATAAATAAATATAGCGCTTTTCATAGACTCAAAGTCGCTTTAGTAAATTACATTTACTATCTTTTTTTGGAGTAAAATTCTCATCACACACTCAACAGCCGTTTTAGTTCCAGAGCTCGCCTCCTTAAGGCCGAGACACGCCGACCACACGGAGACGTAATACGTCTCCATAACAGCAGGCGGCGCTCATCTGTATTGTTGCCCAAAAAATGAAACGTGGGGAGGACGTGTTTCCTGTGAACGGTGTGTGTTTGGTGGGCGTGTCCCATGCAGCCAATCAGCAGAGACGTGTCAGTAAACTCCAAGGGGGCGAGATTCTCTCCTCAGAGTGAAGCTCCTATGGCGCCATTTTAATGCTAATAAGCTCTCACCCCCCGTTAGCATCCCATTGGCTGCCATTCATTCTGGCGTCACTTTGACAGCCAATAACTTTACATCTGAAGCGTTTAAAGACTTTATTTGTCCGTTGTTTATTTCTAAAGAAACACGACGATGTATAAAAGGCTCCGTTACCTTGTACCTCACGTTATGGCTCCGTAGCAGACGTTTTTATAAAAATAGGCAACGGTTGGGTCATAACCACGAGACTTCCTGTCTCATAGTAGAGGAATTACCGTACAGTACAGGAGAAGCTCGCAGGCAGTTTGGACTTACATCAGCTGTTTAGTTTAATTACTAATGTTAACTAGCATTTTAGTTATCAATAATTAGCCTGTGCCTATGTTATCTCCTTACATATACCTACGCTCTCCGTCTCTGATAGATTGGGAATGATTGAGATTTCTCTTGGCACAGCTACCAGAAGACTTACAACGTTCAGACACGTTGCTCACGTCACATCTACGTCATCAAGCTCAGTTTGAGGCTGCGCAGTAACGCTCAGCCGTCACCGGGAAAGAGACTTCACCGGTCTCCGTCCAGAGCAACTGTTGGTCCATATACTGCCTATGGTAAACTCGTGGTAATAAAAAGGCAGATCCTCCTATCCCAGAATGCATCTGGTGCAGCCAGACCTTCCTCGGCAGAGCTGTGGAGGAGACTACTGTTATTTAAATATCTGAGTCGAGTAGGAAACAGGAAGATGATATAAAAAGGTAACATCAGCTATTGTTAGATAATAACACGAGTTAGTTTATAAACGTGTGAAAGGAAATAAACTTCATATATTTGAGTTGTTTAATGAAGTTAAAGTCTTTATTTCTCCTGAAAACAAAGTTTTTTGGTTTTATTTTGCTGCTTAACAACAAACTTATTTAAATGTCATTCAGACAATATAAATCATTTTATTATATTATACATGAATTCAGTTCCAACATCTCTCTTCAGCAATACACACATATTTTATTTTTTATATATATATATATATATATATATATATATATATATATATATATATATATATATATATATATATATATATATATATATATATATATAGTAGGGTGTCAGTGACGTCTCCACCAGCATTTTTCAGCATTTTTACTCTGAACCAAACATGACTTCCTGAAGCAGTTTTCAGTCGTTTTAGTCTCCATGGTTACCGGTGACGTCGCCCTACCGCTCCCGGTGACGTCACTCGGCCGCCGCGTCGCTCTGCCGCTCCCGGTGCACCACGAGCCCCTTGCTGATCAGATCCGGGACCTCCACGGCGAGCCACGGCCCGAGGCCCAGCGCCATCAGGTGCGCGAGCCCGAAGCGCGGCGCGTTGCGCGCCCACAGCGGAGCGAAGTGGTCCGTCAGGCAGATCTTCCCGCCGCGGAACATCTTCGCGGTCTTCCCGTCCAGCTCCGGTACCGCTACCTCCGGCGCCGTGTCCGGGTACGTCACCGGGATGTCGAACTCCACCCGGAAGTCGTAGCGCAGCAGCTCGTGGATGAACCAGCACGTGCCGCTCCAGCGCGTGCCGTCGGCGTTGGACTCGAGGCGGAACCAGTCGCAGTCCGCCGCCTTGTTCTGCTCCACGGAGTGGATCAAGCTCTGGTACTCTTCCTTCAGCCGCTGCGGCCACAGCGCGCGGTCCCGCGGACCCGCGTGCGTCTTCAGCAGCGGAAGCTGCGACACGGCCCTGCGCGTGGCCTCGTCCGCCATGATATATGTTAGAGAAGAGAAAATATATGTTATATTATATCAGAGGGGTAGAGTCCGGAGACGGTCTGACGACTCTGGCAGAGTGCTGACGTGAACTTCCGCTCGGACACAAACACTTCCTGTACGGGACTTTCAAACCAAAAGCATCCCAACTTTTTTTTTTTTTTTCTTTTTTTTTTTTTTAAATCCAACCTTTATTTAACAAATTCAGGCCATTACAAACTTCCTTTAACAAATAATACATGAAGTACCAAATACAGACTAGGAATCCAACTGTAACAAAACACCTGAAAAAAGAAATGATAAGTAACAACACAAATAAAATAAATTAAATAGAGGTCTAGTTCACAACCAAAGCTTGTATGCACTGTAATACATCCATTGCTTTTTTAGTTTTTATACCTTTTTAAAGATTTCTTATAAATACATAATTCATTCATGAACACACAAAATAAAGGTCTCACCTTCAAAAATCTACATTTGTGGATAAACTGTTTAGCCAGGATAATCAAGGTGTTATACAACTGGTCCCTTTTTTTGTCCTCCATTAACACTCCCCATTTAATATCCCCATAGCTCAAAGACGGTGCTCCTGAATCCTTTTCATGAATCCAATTTCTGACCAAATCCCAAAAAAGTTTGGTTACACTACATTCAAAAAACAAATGTTCTAATGTTTCCATATCTAAATCACAAAAAGTACAATTCTTTTCCTCAATGTTAAATCTTTGTTTCAGAAACTTATTAGATGGATATATATCATTCAACACTTTAAAATGAGTTTCTTTTGCTTTCTGTAAAACAGGAAGAGTGAGGTATCTGGTTCGTATTCTCCTTACAATCTCTTCAGGATAGTCTTTAAGTAAGTTCTTTCTTTTCAATGATAAAGGAAATAATACAGATGTAAGGGCACCCCTTATGAATTTGTTTGTGCATATTGTCACCTTAAAATCCCGTTCCTCAACAAACAGAGACGGCATACGTGGTACTACTGCCTCATAATGCAACATGCCTTTAACCAAATTCACCAGTGCCTGTGGAATTGCTTTAATAACAACTGAGTATTGTTTCTTAGTACACCTCACATAAAATGTACTAATAAATTCATCATACTCTAAAAAAGTCCCACTTGAGTCCATCAGATGTAGAATGGACCAGACACCTCTCTCAACCCAATCACAATAACATAACGATTTCCCTTTATACAGGATGCACCTATTATTCCAAATTGGACAACTATGTGGAGTAAAGTTGTGTTTATAAATCATTTTCCAGTACAAGAGGACCTGCTCATGGAATCTAGACAGCTTGACAGGTAGTTTTGTAACATTGAAATCACATCTTAATAAAAAGTCAATCCCACCACATTTGTCACATATTTTAGAAGGAATATAAAACCAGAAATTATAACTGTCTTGAATACATTTTTGTAACCACCTCAGTTTTATCACTCCGTTCATTGCTTCATAGTCGATCACATTTAAACCCCCTTCCTCTAAGGTTTTCACTACATCACCTTTTCTCAGATAATGATGTCTGTTTTTCCAAATAAAATTGAGGTTAGTTTGATTCATTAATTTAATTAGATTGGATGGCAAGAGAAAATGCAGGGTACATAACTCTAGATAGTGATTCAGCTTTAGTAATTAAATCTCGACCAAAAATAGACAAATCCCTCTGTAACCAAGAATTAAGTATAGCTTTACTTTTCTTTATACCAACCTCAATATTTAGTTCTTCTCTAGATTTTCTATCTTTTGTTATTACCACCCCTAAATATTTCACTTCATTCTTAACAGGAATAGTCATACAGATCTACAAGTGGATGGTCATGTATAGCCATTAGTTCACATTTCTTAACATTTAACCACAGACCTGACGCTTTAGAGAATCTCTCTATTCTCTCAATCACCAGAGGGATGTGTTCAGACTTCTTGAGGAATACGGTAGAATCATCTGCCAACTGAGAGATAAATAGGCGATTACCTAACACATTTAAGGGCTCTATATCCGGGCTGTTTTTTATGTATATTGCCAACAGTTCTGCCACTAAAATAAATAATAACGGCGAACAAGGGCAACCCTGTCGAATACCTCTTTTAACCTCAAACCTTCTAGTTGTTCCCTGGTGGAGAGAAACTGAACTATTACTGTCTTTATATAACATCTTTATGACCTTGATAAACTCTGAGCCAAAACCAAAATACTCTAAAGATCTCAGAATAAATGCATGTTCCACTGAATCGAAAGCTTTGTAAAAATCTAAAAACAAAATAAAACCTCTGTCTTCAATCCAGCTATTATAATCTAGTAGGTCAAGAACCAGTCTAATGTTATTGTGAATGGATCTATCTTTGAGAAACCCAGATTGAGTTATGCTTATTATCTGATCTAAACCGTCTTTCAACCTATTAGCCATAATCTTAGTAAATAATTTGTAATCCACATTTAATAAAGTAATTGGTCTCAGGTTATCAATGTATCTTTTGTCCTTGCCAGCTTTAGGTAATAGAATAATAATACCTTGTTTCATAGTTGCTAGTAAATTGTTGTTTTTAATGCATTCCTTTAGGGCAGCAAATAATAATTCTTTTATATCTTCCCAAAAATATTTATAAAAATTTGAGGTTAAACCATCCTGACCTGGGGATTTTCCAACTGACATTTGCTTTAAAGCTAAATCCAATTCTTTCATACTAATCTCAGAATCACATCGATCTTTGAACCCCTCCTCAATTTGAGGTATCCATCCATCCATCCATCGTCGTCCGCTTATCCGTGGTCGGGTCGCGGGGGGAGCAGCTCCAGCAGGGGGCCCCAAACTTCCCTTTCCCGAGCCACATTAACCAGCTCTGACTGGGGGATCCCGAGGCGTTCCCAGGCCAGGTTGGAGATGTAATCCCTCCACCTAGTCCTGGGTCTCCCCCGAGGCCTCCTCCCAGCTGGACGTGCCTGGACCACCTCCCTAGGGAGGCGCCCAGGGAGCATCCTTACCAGATGCCCGAACCACCTCAACTGGCTCCTTTCGACGTGAAGGAGCAGCGGCTCTACTCCGAGCTCCTCACGGATGACTGAGCTTCTAACCCTATCTCTAAGGGAGACGCCAGCCCCCCTCCTGAGGAAACCCATTTCGGCCGCTTGTACCCTTAATGTAATTTGAGGTATATGTTGTTTAATACTTTCCAAAAATGATAATGACTCTTCCTCTGAATAGGATGAGGAGTATAGTTTAGAGAAGAAATTATAAATGTTTTCATATATCACTTTTGTGTCAGAGCATTCTGACTTATCAATCATCAAAACATTTATTTTATTTCTTTCTTGTCTCCTTCTTTCAAGACCAAAAAAGTAAGAAGTATTCTTTTCCCCTTGTTCTATCCATTTAGCCCTAGATCTGACATAAGCCCCTTCTGCTCTCTGTACGAATACCTTATCTAACCTGGCTTGTAAACCCCCTAAAATTGCTGTATCTTCTTCTGATAAATCAATTTTTCTGCTAAATTCGTTAATTTCTTGAACCAGTTTCCATTCATTTTCCCTTTGTTGTTGCCCTCTAATTTTACTATACTTTAACGACAGACATCTAACCTTGTATTTAAAAAAATCCCATTTCTTACAGCATGTATCTACCTCCACGTCACTCTTAATTTCCCCTATTAAGGCCTTTACTTCCTCAACATATTCTTCTACCTTCAACAAGTCTGCATTAAACTTCCAATAATTCTTCCTAAATGTGTGATAGCTCCCTGGTTTCACTGTAATGCCAATTACACAATGATCTGTTAAAGGCGCAGCAGATATTGAAACATCTGTCACAACACTTATTATTTCCGAAGTGACCAACCAGAGATCTATTCTCGATCTTGCTCTCCCGTTAGGTTTTATCCAAGAAAACTGTCTCATTAAAGGGTTTTGTTCCCTCCAAATGTCAGTGAGTGAATTAACCTGCATGAATTCCTTCAGAACAGTGTTATAATGGAAGTCATTGTAAATTGAAGGACACCTATCGGACCACTCATCTGGTACCATGTTAAAGTCCCCACCTATTAGTGTAAACCTTATACCATACATTTAGTTATAATCTGCAATAATTTCAGTCAGCATTCCCAGAGTTCTTTTGTTCTGACTAATGTTATTGAACCCATAGAAATTAATTAAGATTGCAAATGCCCCTTCTAGATTTACTACTACAGCTACCCAATGACCATCTTCATCCACTTTAGATGTGACTACCTCCCCTGGGAAACCACACAAACATATTGCCACACCCCCTGAACGATTGCTGCCATGAGAAAAAAAGTATCTCGTCTCCCCACTGTTTTTTCCAAAAGGATGTGTCCTCTTCACATGAATGAGTCTCTTGCAAAAATATGCAATGTGCTTTAAGTCCCTTACAAAACCAGAAAATAGCTTTACGTTTAACAATATCCTTCAGACCTCTTACAGTTAAAGATAAAAAAGAAATTTCTGACTTAAGGAAGAACATAAACTAAAGATCCCAACCTTTGTTTTTTTGTTTTTTTTTTCTAACAACTATAGAACTAACCTATTTTTAAGTGACCTCTCTGTCCAGAGGTTCCTCACCATAAACCATTTGTTTCCCCCTCATTAGTTGAAAGTCTCTTATATCACCTGTTGAGTCCCATGACTGTGTTTCTTCTAAATCTTCTGCCCATTAATGAATCCAAAGGGCCCGCGAAAGTAAGCCTTCTTCCCGGCCCTCCTCGCTTCTTGTATCTGCAGCCATAAAGCTTCTCTCGCCTGTTTCTCAGACATGGTTAAATCTTCACAGAAACGAACCCCCGCTTCCTTGCACGCTTCCGACTCCTTTGTCATCCTCCAGATC
>CM042442.1:33819297-33821797 GCA_023631565.1 Gymnocephalus cernua | reverse complement strand
TGAATGGTAACAGAGTGAATATGTTTCAGACGGAGAGCTGAATGGTAACAGAGTGAATATGTTTCAGACGGAGAGCTGAATGGTAACAGAGTGAATATGTTTCAGACGGAGAGCTGAATGGTAACAGAGTGAATGTTTCAGACGGAGCTGAATGGTAACAGAGTGAATATGTTTCAGACGGAGCTGAATGGTAACAGAGTGAATGTTTCAGACGGAGAGCTGAATGGTAAAAGAGCTGAATGTTTCAGACGGAGAGCTGAATGGTAACAGAGTGAATATGTTTCAGACGGAGAGCTGAATGGTAACAGAGTGAATATGTTTCAGACGGAGAGCTGAATGGTAACAGAGTGAATGTTTCAGACGGAGAGCTGAATGGTAACAGAGTGAATGTGTTTCAGCTGAATGGTAACAGAGTGAATATGTTTCAGACGGAGCTGAATGGTAACAGAGTGAATGTTTCAGACGGAGAGCTGAATGGTAACAGAGCTGAATGTTTCAGACGGAGAGCTGAATGGTAACAGAGTGAATATGTTTCAGCTGAATGGTAACAGAGTGAATATGTTTCAGACGGAGAGCTGAATGGTAACAGAGTGAATATGTTTCAGACGGAGAGCTGAATGGTAACAGAGTGAATATGTTTCAGACGGAGAGCTGAATGGTAACAGAGTGAATATGTTTCAGCTGAATGGTAACAGAGTGAATATGTTTCAGCTGAATGGTAACAGAGTGAATATGTTTCAGACGGAGAGCTGAATGGTAACAGAGTGAATATGTTTCAGCTGAATGGTAACAGAGTGATTATGTTTCAGACGGAGAGCTGAATGGTAACAGAGTGAATATGTTTCAGCTGAATGGTAACAGAGTGAATATGTTTCAGCTGAATGGTAACAGAGTGAATATGTTTCAGCTAAATGGTAACAGAGTGAATGTGTTTCAGACGGAGAGCTGAATGGTAACAGAGTGAATATGTTTCAGCTGAATGGTAACAGAGTGAATATGTTTCAGACGGAGAGCTGAATGGTAACAGAGTGAATATGTTTCAGCTGAATGGTAACAGAGTGAATATGTTTCAGACGGAGAGCTGAATGGTAACAGAGTGAATATGTTTCAGCTGAATGGTAACAGAGTGAATATGTTTCAGACGGAGAGCTGAATGTTCTGGAAGATATTCTGACTGAAGCTCCGGATCAGGATGACGAGCTGTACAACCCCGAGACCGAACGAGCCGTCAGCGACAAGAAAGGTGAGAATATTAATATAATAATAACTTTATTAGTCGCGACACCTTTTACACACAAGATAACGTTAAAATAAACAGTAAATAAGGTTCAGGGCTAAAATACCAACGCCACAGAATATATATACATAAACTACTTTAAAGAGATAGATGACGTATCAGATCGGTGTATAAACTCCAGTACTCAGCGCTACCGATACCAGTATTATATATATATATATATATATATATATATATATATATATATATATATATATATATATATATATATATATACATACATACATACATACATACATACATACACACACACATCAGAGATGGGAAGTAACGAAGTACAAATACTTCGTTACTGTACTTAAGTAGATTTTTCAGGTATTTTTACTTTACTATTTATTTTTGTGCCGACTTTTTACTTTTACTCCTTACATTTTTAACACAAATACCGGTACTTTCTACTCCTTACGTTTTACAAAAGTGGCTCGTTACTTACCCACTTACAAAAGCGCGATGATACGTAACAACATTGTTTGTGACAGAACGTTCTCATTTTCATTCATAAATTCACCCCGTCTGTGTTGGGAAGCTCTGACATTTGGACCTTCGGGGCTTCCGTGGCGCTGGATCTGACGTGAGTTCACTTAACGTTACTAAGCAAGTTGCATTCTTTGCGCGGTCTTTCCTTTCTCGCAACTAGTTAGTTACCTAGAGTTTGAACAAAGTTTTATAAGTAACGAGATATGAAACTAAACAGACCTAAATAACACTACGTCAGTGTTTTCTAAAGTCTGTCCCTGAAGCTGCTGCCACGTCGGGTGATACTGCAGCTGCCACCAACATTAGCCGACTGTTACCTGGTAAGTGAGAGTAGCCTAGCTTATATGATACCGCGTGCGCGCGTACGTGCGTGTGTGTGTGCGCGTCTGTGTGTCTATGTGTGTGTGTACCTGTGTGTCTGAGTACAGCAGTAAACAGAATACAATGTTTATATGTCCTTGTTTCAGATGATGAGAGACAGTGAGAACTCCTTCATAAGGTCAATGACTATGCAACATTAGAGTAAAATCTTAAATCTTAAATATGCATTGCTTTACACAATTAAATGACTATATGGTAATGTTAGTTAGCAACGGTCAGATAATTAACTAAAATAGAAAGAGTGGAGCTTTTTATGCATTTGTTAGCCATGGTGCTGAAGATTGTAAACAGTTTATTAAATACTTTTGAGTAAATGTAGGCCCTTATCAGCAGATTTTACTGCTA
>CM042442.1:33806797-33814297 GCA_023631565.1 Gymnocephalus cernua | reverse complement strand
ATTCACCTCGTAGTCATTGACGAGATTAACCCATTCACCTCGTAGTAATTGACGAGTTTAACCCATTCACCTCGTAGTCATTGACGAGATTAACCCATTCACCTCGTAGTAATTGACGAGATTAACCCATTCACCTCGTAGTCATTGACGAGATTAACCCATTCACCTCGTAGTCATTGACGAGATTAACCCATTCACCTCGTAGTAATTGACGAGTTTAACCCATTCACCTCGTAGGCATTGACGAGATTAACCCATTCACCTCGTAGTCATTGACGAGATTAACCCATTCACCTCGTAGTCATTGACGGGATTAACCCATTCACCTCGTAGTCATTGACGAGATTAACCCATTCACCTCGTAGTCATTGACGAGATTAACCCATTCACCTCGTAGGCATTGACGAGATTAACCCATTCACCTCGTAGTCATTGACGAGATTAACCCATTCACCTCGTAGTCATTGACGGGATTAACCCATTCACCTCGTAGTCATTGACGGGATTAACCCAACCTGGGGGTTAGCTAAAGGAAATGAATGAATTAATTAATGTGTGATATAAATAGATAAAGGTAATGAATGAATGGGAGATATTAAGATAAATGAATGAATGAATGAGTGATATAAAAATAGATAAAGGTAATGAATCATTATTATTGTATTGTAGTATTGGATGGATGGATGAATGAATAGGAGATGTAAATAGATAAAGGTAATGAATGAATGAATGGTATTAAGATAAAGGTAATGAACAAATGGATGATGGATGAATGAATAGGAGATGTAAATAGATAAAGGTAATGAATGAATGAATGGGAGATATTAAGATAAAGGTAATGACCTAACCGTTGGAATGGAGTCCTTTAAACTGAAACAGCTGCTCTGTTTTAATACTGGGCTTTTATTTTGAAGGTTCAGAGAAGAAGCAGGAGAAGCTGTCATCATCTGTCCGAGCCGTTCGCAAAGGGATGGAGAGTAAGTAATCAGATTACATATGTAGTTTCCTGTAGAGTAATCAGATTACATGTGTAGCTTCCTGTAGCCTGTAGAGTAATCAGATTACGCATGTATTTTAGTTTAGAGTAATCAGATTACGTGTATATCTTCATGTAGCCTGTAGAGTAATCAGATAACATGTATTTTACTATAGAGTAATCAGATTACATGTATATCTTCATGTAGCCTGTAGAGTAATGAGATTACATGTGTAGCTTCCTGTAGAGTAATCAGATTACCTTGTTTCAGATCCGACCAGTAAACTGCGCTACATCCTGCGAGACGCTCGGTTCTTCCTCATAAAGAGCAACAACCACGAGAACGTCTCTCTGGCTAAAGCTAAGGTTAGCTAACGTTACTTCCTGTTGTTGGTGGTGACTTCCTGTTTACTTTGTCAGGGTTCAACAGTAAGAGATACCCGAATATAGCAACGTACCCGATGGCCCAGGGAAAGTATAACAACCCAGTCTCTGTTTCAGCATCACCGTGTCATAAACAATGTCATCGTTCTCCATCGGTACAGAGAAGTCTAACCCCAGAACTATGATGTCATCGTTCTCCATCGGTACAGAAAAGTCTAACCCCAGAACTATGATGTCATCGTTCTCCATCGGTACAGAGAAGTCTAACCCCAGCACTATGATGTCATAGTTCTGTTAGTACAGAGACGTCTAACCCCAGAACTATGATGTCATAGTTCTGTTAGTACAGAGACGTCTAACCCCAGAACTATGATGTCATCGTTCTCCATCGGTACAGAGAAGTCTAACCCCAGAACTATGATGTCATAGTTCTGTTAGTACAGAGACGTCTAACCCCAGAACTATGATGTCATAGTTCTGTTAGTACAGAGACGTCTAACCCCAGAAATATGATGTCATCGTTCTCCATCGGTACAGAGAAGTCTAACCCCAGAACTATGATGTCATAGTTCTGTTAGTACAGAGACGTCTAACCCCAGAACTATGATGTCATAGTTCTGTTAGTACAGAGAAGTCTAACCCTTAGAACTATGATGTCATAGTTCTGTTACTACAGAGACGGCCGTCGGCACACAAAAAAGTCTAACAAAGCCATATGAACAGCCAACAGCAGGGGCGCTAATACGATCACTTATACGCTACGTGTAAAAACAAAAACAACTGAGGAAGAAGAGTCGGCCTACTAGCCAGTTTGTGATTGGTCCCCGGCCGCACAGGCAGATTTGTAACTGGAGCAGGTCAGGACAGAAAAATGTACAGTTTTCCAGCCTGAGCATCAAATCACCGGTAGAATGGCTAGCAGAAAACGTAGGGAGGAAGGTGGATGGGGAAAAGAGGGCCAATAAGTCTCTCGAGACCGATGCAGCAAAATACAAAACGCTCACAGAGATTTCATGATGAGAGACGGACAGCAGAGTTAACGTCACATCAGCGGGAGGTCCTGCTACCAGGACCCATTTATAATAGGCTGCCTTCATCCCAGTCTTAGCGATTTGCATAGTCAGCTGTCAACATGGGTGTGCATCGTGATTATGAAAAGTATCGCGCCATTTAGTGCTGTCAAACGTAACGGGTTTAATAATTTCTGCTAGGTTAATTTGAAACATTAAACAGGTTAGAAATGAATCACGGGTTGTCCGTGATTTCACTTGGTTGTATATGAGAGGTGGGAGTTTACCGTAAAGAGATGGGAGGGGAAGCGTAAAGAGCGCTTAATTATGTATTCCGCGGTATGTACAAAAACCTCCCGTGATAGCGCGCCTCTATTTTGCGGTGAAAATTCTCCGCCTCTTAAAAGCAGGTGTAAACCTGGAAGCGGGTTTCCTCACATATGCCTCCTGGTGAAATGACAGCAGTAATCCGAGCAAGACGAAGACATCGGCCGAGGAGACGAGCTGAAAGGAGTTTTGCCACAAGGATCACAGATTAAGCAGCCATGCAAGATTACAGTTACTGGAAGAAATCAAAGATGACATCGAATCTCCGACTCAGAGTTCACATTCCAGCAGTTGTTAAACTCCTCGCTACATTACAAATATTGGCATCAGGATAATTTCAAACAGTCATAGCATCAGCAGTGGGAATATCGCAGTCTGCACTCAGCCGTATCATAGCAACAGGACTTACAGTTTACGCTATAGTGGGCGGAGAAAGGCGCTGATTACGGATGACCTGCAGGTTTTTGTAAATATGGCGTAAACTACGGTATCATTGCGTTCGCTATCTGCGGGTGAGCCATGGCGCTGATAACGCTACGTTCGCAAATGTACGTACATCTGGCCCTAAGTGTGCTAACAAACGAGCCATGCACTGGTACCTCTAAGTGTGCTAACAAACTAAATAATTCACCAAATATAACCAAAAGTTTAACCAAAAAATCCTAGCTTGCACTTTCTGTCTGTCTTCATCAGAGTGCAGTTTTTCCTCGTCTTTCATATTTGCGTTTACTATTGTGGAACTGGCTGGTGGTTGTTTCACTATACTAAATGTATAGGGCATTAGGGCATTTTCATCATTTCACAGCCGTAATATGAATCAAAAGTGTAATATGACATTGACAAAATATTAAATAGGTTATTCAATGCTAATTCTTTAACACAAAGCAACACAGGTATTATATCATCAATAATAGCTAATAACCTATCTTTAAAATCATTTATTTGTTCAGGTACAGCGAGTGGCCTACTTTAATACTACTGTAATACTCTGTACTGTTTTATAATTACAAGTTTGTGTAATTTGGGGTTTCTGTAGCCAGTGACATTTACTTATTTTTATTTTCAATGCAGATGTAATGGCATTGTAAATTGTTTGTTTTTATTTGAAGGCTGAGGCTTCATTTGTAAACACAATCCCAATTCTCATCATTGGTTTTGAGATGTTACTTCCTGTGAATACCTCGTCTGAATGGCTACAGTATTGTGGCATAGTGTCAGGACCTCCTGGCTAGTGTCTGTCGCGCACGACTAGGGGTGAATGGCCGGATGATGGACCTATTTGGGAGAAAGTCCAGGGCTGTTTTTTAGCCCCAGTCATTTGTTGCGGAATGGCTGCGGCCATGACTGACAGCTGTAGTCACGAGGACCCGCGAGATCTCGCGAATTCCCGTAGAATAGAACCACAAAACCACCAACAGTTTGTTTCCATCCAGAGGAGTCGAGAGGAAACAACTCTGTGCTGTTTTTAAGGTGTAGTGAAGGAAATATGATCCGCCGTGAGCACGCTGTATTTTATTTTGAAAATTAACCGCATGTTTTATTTTGTTTCTGTGCTCAACTTCCTGTCCCGCACTATCTGCCGTGTGCTGAACTGCTGCGGAGCTCTCCGGCGTCCGGCAAAAGAGAAGAAAAAACTATTTTTATAGACCCTTTGCAATCACGTGACCAGGATCACGTGATCCTGGTCACGTGACCAGGATCACGTGACCAGGATCACGTGACCAGGATCACGTGACCAGGATCACGTGACCAGGATCACGTGACCACGCCATGACAGACGGCAGAGTCACTGGAAGCACAAGCTAAACGGTGTAGTAGACGAGCGGAAAGTTTCATTAGTTTCAGTCAGTTTAAAATAAATAACACTCAATAAGCTGTAATATTAATACTATCTTCTTCTTTATGGCTTCTTCCGTTGAACAAGTTGTCGTGCCGTTATCGGTTGAGGTCGGCGTCCGGTAGGTGCTCACAAAGAGCCGTATTTGGAGAAGTTGGACCCTTACCGTCTCATTATCTCTACGTTCAGAGTGAGCCAGTTGGAAGGACCGTTAGAAGTGTGTTCCTGTTAACACAAAGCCTGCAGACGCCCACCGCACAACAAGAAATAACCATTTTATTAAATGAGTGAACACGAACGCATCTGACTTAGCGTCAGTCTACAGTAACAGCTCAGCTCTTCTGCCGTCCGTCTACAGTAACAGCTCAGCTCTTCTGCCGTCCGTCTACAGTAACAGCTCAGCTCTTCTGCCGTCAGTCTACAGTAACAGCTCAGCTCTTCTGCCGTCCGTCTACAGTAACAGCTCAGCTCTTCTGCCGTCAGTCTACAGTAACAGCTCAGCTCTTCTGCCGTCTGTCTACAGTAACAGCTCAGCTCTTCTGCCGTCAGTCTACAGTAACAGCTCAGCTCTTCTGCCGTCCGTCTACAGTAACAGCTCAGCTCTTCTGCCGTCCGTCTACAGTAACAGCTCAGCTCTTCTGCCGTCAGTCTACAGTAACAGCTCAGCTCTTCTGCCGTCTGTCTACAGTAACAGCTCAGCTCTTCTGCCGTCAGTCTACAGTAACAGCTCAGCTCTTCTGCCGTCTGTCTACAGTAACAGCTCAGCTCTTCTGCCGTCCGTCTACAGTAACAGCTCAGCTCTTCTGCCGTCCGTCTACAGTAACAGCTCAGCTCTTCTGCCGTCAGTCTACAGTAACAGCTCAGCTCTTCTGCCGTCCGTCTACAGTAACAGCTCAGCTCTTCTGCCGTCAGTCTACAGTAACAGCTCAGCTCTTCTGCCGTCAGTCTACAGTAACAGCTCAGCTCTTCTGCCGTCTGTCTACAGTAACAGCTCAGCTCTTCTGCCGTCAGTCTACAGTAACAGCTCAGCTCTTCTGCCGTCTGTCTACAGTAACAGCTCAGCTCTTCTGCCGTCCGTCTACAGTAACAGCTCAGCTCTTCTGCCGTCAGTCTACAGTAACAGCTCAGCTCTTCTGCCGTCAGTCTACAGTAACAGCTCAGCTCTTCTGCCGTCCGTCTACAGTAACAGCTCTTCTGCCGTCCGTCTACAGTAACAGCTCAGCTCTTCTGCCGTCCGTCTACAGTAACAGCTCAGCTCTTCTGCCGTCAGTCTACAGTAACAGCTCAGCTCTTCTGCCGTCAGTCTACAGTAACAGCTCAGCTCTTCTGCCGTCAGTCTACAGTAACAGCTCAGCTCTTCTGCCGTCTGTCTACAGTAACAGCTCAGCTCTTCTGCCGTCTGTCTACAGTAACAGCTCAGCTCTTCTGCCGTCCGTCTACAGTAACAGCTCAGCTCTTCTGCCGTCCGTCTACAGTAACAGCTCAGCTCTTCTGCCGTCAGTCTACAGTAACAGCTCAGCTCTTCTGCCGTCAGTCTACAGTAACAGCTCAGCTCTTCTGCCGTCTGTCTGCAGTAACAGCTCAGCTCTTCTGCTGTCAGTCTACAGTAACAGCTCAGCTCTTCTGCCGTCTGTCTACAGTAACAGCTCAGCTCTTCTGCCGTCCGTCTACAGTAACAGCTCAGCTCTTCTGCCGTCAGTCTACAGTAACAGCTCAGCTCTTCTGCCGTCTGTCTACAGTAACAGCTCTTCTGCCGTCCGTCTACAGTAACAGCTCAGCTCTTCTGCCGTCAGTCTACAGTAACAGCTCAGCTCTTCTGCCGTCAGTCTACAGTAACAGCTCAGCTCTTCTGCCGTCAGTCTACAGTAACAGCTCAGCTCTTCTGCCGTCTGTCTACAGTAACAGCTCAGCTCTTCTGCCGTCTGTCTACAGTAACAGCTCAGCTCTTCTGCCGTCTGTCTGCAGTAACAGCTCAGCTCTTCTGCCGTCTGTCTACAGTAACAGCTCAGCTCTTCTGCCGTCTGTCTACAGTAACAGCTCAGCTCTTCTGCCGTCTGTCTACAGTAACAGCTCAGCTCTTCTGCCGTCTGTCTACAGTAACAGCTCAGCTCTTCTGCCGTCTGTCTGCAGTAACAGCTCAGCTCTTCTGCCGTCCGTCTACAGTAACAGCTCAGCTCTTCTGCCGTCTGTCTGCAGTAACAGCTCAGCTCTTCTGCCGTCTGTCTGCAGTAACAGCTCAGCTCTTCTGCCGTCAGTCTACAGTAACAGCTCAGCTCTTCTGCCGTCAGTCTACAGTAACAGCTCAGCTCTTCTGCCGTCCGTCTACAGTAACAGCTCAGCTCTTCTGCCGTCAGTCTACAGTAACAGCTCAGCTCTTCTGCCGTCAGTCTACAGTAACAGCTCAGCTCTTCTGCCGTCAGTCTACAGTAACAGCTCAGCTCTTCTGCCGTCTGTCTGCAGTAACAGCTCAGCTCTTCTGCCGTCAGTCTACAGTAACAGCTCAGCTCTTCTGCCGTCCGTCTACAGTAACAGCTCAGCTCTTCTGCCGTCAGTCTACAGTAACAGCTCAGCTCTTCTGCCGTCTGTCTACAGTAACAGCTCAGCTCTTCTGCCGTCCGTCTACAGTAACAGCTCAGCTCTTCTGCCGTCAGTCTACAGTAACAGCTCAGCTCTTCTGCCGTCAGTCTACAGTAACAGCTCAGCTCTTCTGCCGTCTGTCTACAGTAACAGCTCAGCTCTTCTGCCGTCTGTCTACAGTAACAGCTCTTCTGCCGTCCGTCTACAGTAACAGCTCAGCTCTTCTGCCGTCCGTCTACAGTAACAGCTCAGCTCTTCTGCCGTCCGTCTACAGTAACAGCTCAGCTCTTCTGCCGTCAGTCTACAGTAACAGCTCAGCTCTTCTGCCGTCAGTCTACAGTAACAGCTCAGCTCTTCTGCCGTCCGTCTACAGTAACAGCTCAGCTCTT
>CM042442.1:33786797-33801797 GCA_023631565.1 Gymnocephalus cernua | reverse complement strand
TCCTGTGTTTTCATCTGTAGTTTAAGCAGCGAGCTGCAGATTGAGAGATTTCAGAGAGATTTCTGCTTAATTGTTGCTAAACTTCTCCTTAAAGCTCTTCTTCTCTACAGGAGTTTCAAACCTCGGAAGTTAAAAAAATCCGAATGTTTGGCTTTTAGCTGGACTGTGGCTGACCTTTCAGAATAAAAGCAGAGAGGACTCTGACCTTTCAGAATAAAAGCAGAGAGGACTCTGGCTGGACTGATGGAGGAGGGGGTTGGTGAGGGGAGGGAGGTAGAGAGAGAGAGACCCAGCGGACTGGTTCTGGGTTTGAGAAGGGGGCGTGGCCTCTGGACTTTATCCAATCACAGGGAGGGGAGTGTGTGCTTGTTCAAAGCAGGTAAAGTTACAGAGAAAAGGAAGGAAAAGATGGACTCCATTTAAAAAGGACTGAAATAATGCTGAGCACCCTCCCCCCTCCATGAAAGGACAGTTAAACTCCCCCCCTCCTCCTCCAGCACACACACACTGAATCAGGACTGAGAGCTCGTTGGTAACGCTGTGTGTGTGTGTGTGTGTGTGTGTGTGTGTGTGTGTGAGTGCACGCGTGTGTCTGTGCGTGCGTGTGTGTGTGAGAGTGCATGTGTGTGTGTGTGTGTGTGTGTGTGAGAGAGTGTGTGTGTGTGTGTGTGTGTGTGAGAGTGCGTGCGTGCGTGTGTGTGTGTGTGTGTGAGAGAGAGTGTGTGTGTGTGTGTGTGAGAGTGCATGTGTGCGTGTGTGTGTGTGTGTGTGAGAGAGTGTGTGTGTGTGTGTGTGAGAGTGCGTGTGTGTGTGTGTGTGAGAGAGTGTGTGTGTGTGTGTGTGTGAGAGTGCGTGTGTGTGTGTGTGTGTGTGAGAGAGAGTGTGTGTGTGTGTGTGTGAGAGTGCGTGTGTGTGTGTGTGTGTGTGTGTGTGAGAGAGAGTGTGTGTGTGTGTGTGTGAGAGTGCGTGTGTGTGTGTGTGTGTGTGTGTGTGAGAGAGTGTGTGTGTGTGTGTGTGAGAGTGCGTGTGTGTGTGTGTGTGTGTGTGTGTGTGAGAGAGTGTGTGTGTGTGTGTGTGAGAGTGCGTGTGTGTGTGTGTGAGAGAGTGTGCGTGTGAGAGTGTGTGTGTGAGAGTGCATGTGTGCGTGCGTGTGTCGCTCTCTTATGAACTGAAAATAAAAGTGTGTGTGTGAGGAAAGAAAAACAAAAGTAAACGCGAGAATCGAGAACGGACGGAGCGCCAGAAAGACGTTTTGTGGTTTGAGATTTAAGGACTGTTGCTGGTCTGGAGGGGGTGGGGGGGCTGGTCTGAGAGGGGGCGGGGCTTTGTTGATTGGTTGACAGGACTGCACCATCATCACCATCATCATCACCCCCTCCACACCCTTTCAAAGTAAGAGGGTTTATAAAAAGCCTTAAACATGGACTGATGAGGAGAAAAACTGTTTTTAAATCAAAAGTTACAGCCCCTCCCACATTTACAGCAGCAGCAGCGGTATGTGGTCCCTTTCAGAGGCTTCTTCTTCCTTGTTTGTTGTTTTTATTGTGTGTGTGAAGCTAAATGTGTCAATGCTGTTAACAGTGAGACAGTGAAGTATTTACTGGACACAGATGTACATCATAATCACAGGTTCGTGTCCGAGCGCTTCAAGACGTACGACGTGATCGACCCTCAGAGACTCGAGTCCGATTAGGAGAAACGTTATCACGCGAGCAGGTGAAAAGGGCGAAGCAGCTATGTCGTGTTCACACTCGGCCCGCGTGGTGGTCTCTGGGGAACGTAAGACTGATACGTTCTCTTGCTGTGTTTGTGTTGATGGAGCAGCGACGATGTTAGCACAGCCCTGTAGAACCAAACTCCATCCAGAAAACAAGCGTTTTAAAGGTAGTTTGCTGGCGGTTTCTCACAGACCTGATGATAAAGTTTGAATTCAGACCTTTTTCAAAACTGCATCATCATGTTGTTATTTCGGCTTACTCTTCATCTGTTTATTCATATTTTAAAAAGCCGCAAAACCTGATCCATAAGTAGCACTGGAAGTCCTCCAGACGTAGGGATTACTTCTGGAGAAGGCGGTAAACATGAGCGAGCTGTTTGTTATTAATCCTGACATTTCCCGGCGTATCTGGGACTTCAACCGGTTACTTTGGCCGTATGATGATGTAGAGAAACGTTGTTGGTGCGTACAGATTAGAGCTGCACAATTAATCAAAATTTTATCTAAATTGCAATATGGACTAGTGCAATATCCAAATCACAGGGGGAGCAATATTTGTTACAGGTAAATTATGTGTCAAACTGTTCTGAATGAAGTGTTTAGAGCTGCAGAGACGTCCTGGACTACAAATCCCATCATACAGACTACAGAACACATCTTTGTTTGGTACAGATCCTCATAAAAAAAATCACACTCTAATCATTTAACATTTTCTTAATTTTTATTATTTTTCAATGAGTGATACAAAAACTATCATTCCCTCTAATATTGTGAATCATATCGCAATCACAATATCAGTCAAAAATAATTGCAATTAGATATTTTCCACATGTCGCGCAGCCCTGGTACAGATCTACACCGGCGGGGAACGCCGTGAAACACAAACGGTCCACACGAATAGCCCAATGCCCGTGTGAACACGCCGTAAGTCTTCCACAAGCCGAGGAAAACGCCGGTAGATGGGACCAGCAGACGGCAGGAAAAATCAGCAGACAGCAGAACCAGCAGAACCAGTAGAACCAGTAGATGTAGCTCAGGGGTCAGTAACCTCGGCTCTTTAACCCGTCTCCAACGGCTCCCCGTGGTTTTAAAGTACCACTAGAGAACTAGTGGAACATTACATTATGCAAGGTTGCCAGATCGGGTTCTGATCTGGAGTTAAAATTAACTGGACAATGTAATATAATATAATATAATATACTATAATGTTATGTAATATAATGTAATATAATATAATATGTAATATAATGTAATATAATATATAATATAATATACTATAATGTTATGTAATATAATGTAATATAATATATAATATACTATAATGTTATGTAATATAATGTAATATAATATAATATGTAATATAATGTAATATAATATATAATATAATATACTATAATGTTATGTAATATAATGTAATATAATATGTAATATAATATGTAATATAATGTAATATAATATGTAATATAATGTAATATAATATAATGTAACGGACAATTCCTCTTCACACCTGTAGGGGGACGAAGCAGGAAACGTATTTGGAAATGAATACTGGTTATTTTTTAATATAAAGTTAATTTATATGTTATATATGTTGGTCTGAAGACATTCTTACATTCGACATTTAGACTACAAAACATTTCAGTCAGCTAAAACTATGCATAAATCTTCAAAAAGGGGCGTGTCTTGTTTTTAGCTATATCTCGGTAACGGAAAAGGGCGTGTGGATTATAATGGTGTGCGTGGTAGACCAGGCCCCCCCCCCCCCCCCCCCCCCCCCTACGTGTGTACTAATTGGTGTGTGTGGTGCCCCCATCTGATGGTATAAGTGTACCAAGTTTGGTAGCTCTCGCTCACGTCCGTAGCGTCGCTGCCTTAGACATCCATTACAGAAGTAATCCCTACCTCCGCCTAACCCTCCACAGCAGTCCTGAGTTTTCCTAGATTAGGAATCCCCCCCCCCCAAAAAAAAAAACACGTTTTGAAAGGAAATGGAGAATTGAAAAGTTCTATGATGGATTAATTTGCTTTCACCGCCAACGCTGCTGGGTTGCCGTTAACAACATTAAAACATTGAAAGCCATTTCCAAACGGTTCCTGACCCCTGACGTGGGACAGTTACGCAAAACAGCACACGACGAAAACACATCAACAGCTGTTAAATGGAAACAGGAAGTGATGTCGGAACCCCTATAGACTTAAATAGAAACAGGAAGTAATGTTTGAACCTGGAAGACCGCACCTTCAGAGTAAATCTGTCCCATCGGAAGATTTGAATAGTTTTGGTGAAGTACAGTTTTTTTCTTGTTGAAATTATTCCTGAGTGAGTTTTCGCTGTTTTAATGTGTGTGAGTCTGTTTGTGTGCGAGTGTGTGTGTGTATTAATGTGTGTGTGTATTAATGTGTGTGTGTGTGTGTGTATTAATGTGTGTGTGCGAGTGTGTACGTGTGTCTTAACTGTGAACTTGTGTGCGTAGGCGTCGCCCTGAAGAGTACGACCTTCACGGCAGGAAACGGCCGCGGGCCGACGGTCCGCCCGACTTCAACCAGCGAGCAGGTCGTTATTCTGAAACACTCAAACTGTAAACTGTGAAACTAGCCGTGACCATGACTCAGCATAAACCTGTCCAGGGAAATGTTTCAGCACTAGATTTAAGTTACTTTTTATTGCATATGAAATACTTTTTTAAAATGCTCATATTATGCTTTTTGGCTTTCTTCCTTTCCTTTATTGTGTTATATATCTTTTTTGTGCACGTTATAAGTTTACAAAGTAAAAAAGCCCAAAGTCCCCCCCCAAAGGGTCTTACCATCTCCACCAGACAACTCTGTTTACCAACTGCTCCAAACGTTATAATGCTCGCCTAGCTGCTAGCATGGCACGCCCTCATACTCTGCTTCTGACTGGCTAGTAGTCCTTACCTAGGTACTGTCAGGACACGCCCTCATACTCTGCTTCTGACTGGCTAGTAGTCCTTACCTAGCTACTGAGCATGTGCGACTCCCAACAAAGATGTAACAGAGGTGAGATGTCTCAGCAATGTGCAGTAAAACTAAAATATGGTGTTTAAACTACGTAAACCTATTCTGATTTAACATCTAAATACAATTATGAACCTGAAAATGAGCATAATATGAGCACTTTAAGTACTTTTTCCAAGTCCATTTTTCTTTATGAAAGTAATTTACGGATGATGTTTGTAAACGTTTTATTGTGTTGAGTTTTTATTGGACTTTTCTTTCTCTTTATGGGTTTAGTTTTTGTTTAAACTAACTGAACGCCGGCTGACGGACAAACCGTCTGAAAAGTGAAATGTAACGAGAATTTATTTTATCTTCAGGGTTCATCCAGGACCTTCGTAACCAGCCGGTGGACAGGTGAGACGCACGCCATCACTCACCTGAAACAGGAATTAGGCGGGGCAACAAGAAGTAGGCGAGGTTACATGGAGTAGGCGGTGTAGTTATAGCGGTCTGCCGTTAGCCTCCACCGGCAGCTAACGTTAGTTTAGCTAACAGCTGATTAGGCTAACCGCTAGCTGAGACAGCATGTAAAAGACCCTCAAAACTGAAAATAACCGTTAAAATATGTAACAACTTGAGCCCATTTAAAATACAATCATCAGTACTTGTCTTTATTATTACTGTAAAGGGTTAATTTAGCTGTAGCCTGCTTTTCCCAGTGTTCAGTTATCTAGTTAACGTTATGTTAGACTGAATCAAGCTAGCGGTTAGCCTAATTAGCTGTTAGCTAAACTAGCGTTAGCTTCCCGGTGGAGGCTAACGGCAGACCGCTACAACTACGACCGGAAGCGTGGAACAGATCGTGCAGTGTCATAAATCCCATGGATGTATTACGGGAGCTTGTAAAACAGGATTATCATCTTGCACATGCGCAGCACAGATCATGCACCGACAGGCGGGACTACGGAAGTATTCGGGGCTACGGGAAGTAGGCAGGGCTACGGGAAGTAGGCGGGACTACGGAAGTAGGCGGGACTACGAAAGTAGGCGGGGCTACGGGAAGTAGGCGGGGTTACAGGAAGTATGCGGGACTACGGAAGTAGGCGGGACTACGAAAGTAGGCGGGGCTACATGAAGTAGGCGGGGTTACATGAAGTAGGCGGGACTACGGAAGTAGGCGGGACTACGAAAATAGGCGGGGTTGCGGGAAGTAGGTGGGGCGACCGGAAGTAGGCGGGGCGACCGGAAGTAGGCGGGGCTACAGGGAGTAGGCGGGGCTACATTTCCTAGTGTTTCTCTGTAACTGTATAGATCAACAGAAACCAGAAAAATTTCATTTAAAGCCAAAATAACGGAGCATACCCGTTGTGTTTCCCTGTATTCATTCAGCAACTCTCTGGTTTTATATAAAAACTTTAACAGGAAGCTCTCTTTCCTTTTAAAGATTTCAAAATAGTGCAACTTATTTTAGAGATCTTTATTGAAATAGTGTTCAGAAGTTTTTTGTTTTTTCAGACGATTCTCCGGCGTGAGACGGGACGTTTTTCTCAACGGGGTGAGTCACAAACATGGTAGCTTAGCTTAGCTTCAACCTGTTAGCATGGTAGCTTAGCTTCAACCTGTAAGCATGGTAGCTTAGCTTCAACCTGTAAGCATGGTAGCTTAGCTTCAACCTGTTAGCATGGTAGCTTAGCTTCAACCTGTAAGCATGGTAGCTTAGCTTCAACCTGTTAGCATGGTAGCTTAGCTTCAACCTGTTAGCATGGTAGCTTAGCTTCAACCTGTTAGCATGGTAGCTTAGCTATAGTGACTACATGAGACTAGATGATGAGTTTCTGTTTCCTGTTTCAGTCGTATAATGACTACATGAGGGACTACCACCACAGCGTCGGCCCCCCCGCCCCCTGGCAGACTCTGGTGAGCCTCTCTGTGATTGGTTGTTGGTCTGTGAGTTTATTGGCTGAGCTGGAGAATTGATGATGTCATGTGTGTGTCAGCAGGCGGCGTACCCGGGCGTGGAGCAGCCGCCCCCCCACCACCCCCCCTACTACCACCACAGCCACCCCCCGCCCCCGCCGCACCAGGCCTACCACCACCACCACCCGCTGCCGCCGCACGAGGCTCCGCCCCCTCGCTTCAGAGACAAGCAGCGGGCGCCGCCGCACCGCGCCTTCGCCTCCAGTCCCGTGAGTTACTCTGGTTCTACTCTGGTTCTACTGGTTCTACTCTGCTTCTACTGGTTCTACTGGTTCTGCTGGTTCTACTCTGGGTTTGGGTTATTTTATACAGAGCTGCAAAGATGAATGGATTAGTTATCAAGTACTTCCCTTCTTACATCTTTCTCCCTTCCTTCTCTTTTCTTCCAATCCTTGCCTCCTTTCTTTTATCCATCTTTCCTTCCCTCCTTACTTACTCACCTAAGAACATACGTAGTATCGACAGATAGATCTCAGTATGTGTAGATCTGCGAAGATTAACGGATTAGTTGTGAAACAGAGCTAGTAAAGTTTAGGGAAGACGTTTGGTGTGTTAACGGTTAACATACGCAGCGTCTGACTTCTCTCTTCTCTTCTCTCTTTGTTTCCCATCATGCAGCACGACTACGACATGCGCGTGGACGACTTCCTGCGGCGGACGCAGGCGGTGGTGAGCAGCCGGCGGGAGCGTGAGCGGCAGCGTGAGCGAGAGCGAGGCGGACCGCGCCGCGAGAGAGAGCGAGAGCGAGGCAGAGACCGAGACAGAGAGAGAGACAGAGACAAGGAGAGGGGCCGCTACCGCCGCTGAGCTCCGGCATCGGTCGGGCTTTTATTCTGAAATCGGCCCGGGCTTTTATTCTGAAACTCAGCTGGTTTCCTGTATTTTTTTTTTTATTATTATTATTTTTTTTTTTTGGAGAATTATGAATAAAAAACTAAACGAGCTGCGTGATGACATCATCGGTTTTTATGTGAATAAAACAGTAAAAATAAAGATTCTGTGGAAACGTTTCTTTTGATGATTAACCGTCACATTTGATTACCCAGAATCCTCTCTGTTCGGCGTCCGTTCCCCAACGCGAGGGGCGGGCCTCTGAGGGGTTGCCACGGTGACTGAGTTTTTGTTTCTTTAATTATTGTTTCTCTTATTGTGAAAAGTTGGACAGTTTCCTGTAAAGTCCTTCAAAATAAATGTGAGGCGAGAAAATCTTTTAAAACCCATGAAGAAGAAAAATAAACTTCCTGTTTTTTTCTCTTAAGTTTTTAAACTCTTTATGTTAAAACTGAATTTATTTTCAGGTTTATTTTGTATTTTACTTCCTGAACATCAGTGTTTATGTGTTTAAGTCTGATATATTTTTGCTCCTCTGTGATTGGTTGTTTCCGTCAGCTGATCTGTGTTAGCGTTTAAGGTTAAACGTCTGTTTCCTGTTTCTGAACCAAGGGGCGGGGCTTGTGTCTTTTTTTTTTTTACAAAATAAAAAAATGCACAATCATCAATCAGCTGTTTCTTTTCTGTTGTAGTAAAGTAATCAGATTACTGGTACTCAAAGGACAGTTTCTAATAAGTGTCGAATATTTCCAGTGTTCTGTTTGTGCTTTTACTTTGAAAGTTTTTATATATATATATATATATATATATATATATATACACACACACATATATACACATATATATATATATATATATATACACACACACATATATACACATATATATATATATACACACACACATATATACATATACACATATATATATACACACATATACATATACACACATACATATATATATACATACATACATATATATACATACATATATATATATATACATATATATATACATATATATATATACACATATATACACATGTATATATGTGTATATTATATATATATATACACATGTATATATATATATACACACATGTATATATATATATATATACACACATGTATATATATATATATATACACACATGTATATATATATATATATACACACATGTATATATATATATATATATACACACATGTATATATATATATATATATATATATATATATATATATACACACATGTATATATATATATATATACACACATGTATATATATATATATATATATATACACACATGTATATATATATATATATATATATATATATATATATATATATACACACACATGTATATATATATATATATATATATATATATATATATATATATATATATATGATAGCGTTAAGGTACTTTTATTTTGGTGTCCCGCCGGAAGTTCAGTATGTGTGTGTTCCGTTAACTTGACGCCGGTCAGCGGTGATAACAGGCACCGATTCCTCTGGAAATATCGGCCAGATTCGGCGTTTTTCAGCCGGTAAACCAGCAGAAATGAGAGCTATGAGGAGTTAACGGAGACTAACGGACCCGCAGGCCTTGAAAAAGGTAAAATAAACCGTTACAATGTCCCGGTTTGACACACACTACAGCCTGCTAACGGCAGCTAGCCGCTGCTAGCTCCTTCAGTTCCCTTTAATTTCCCCCAAATCCCGTTTTATCCTCACGTCGACCCGCAACATTCCCGCTCCCGCTAACTCTCCCTTCGTGTTACGTCACGCTAAATCCTGCGGAGACGAAATAAAACCGCTAAAATCTCCCGTTCAACACGTTGAGATCATGGACGTTTAGGTTCAGATTTACAGGAAGATTTCTGGATTCTCCCAACAAGAATGTGGGAAATCTCGCGAGAGAACGTGCGAGGTTACATTACGGTTTTTAATTTTAATATTGTGTAATTAGTGAAAATAGTCAGAAACACGGAAACATTAAAGATTGGATTATTTAAAAGTTTGATAATGTTATTTAGGTTTGTGATGCTAAATGTGAGTTAAAGAGTTTGTTTTGATTGTCAGAGATGCTGAGTCGCCCGCTGACTCTGTGTGACGACAGGGGGCGGGGCCTGGCAGCGGTGACGCCGCCCCCTGCGCTCCCATTGGCTGAGGAGGGTGATGACGACGCAGAGACACAATCAAGTTCGTGCTGATTTTAATTGTTTTTCTGTTGGTACATTTATAATGAATTATATTTATTTATGTCTGAGACTGTGTGTTTCTCCTGCAGGAGTTTTTCTCCCCCCTCCCTCCCTCCTCCTCCCTCCCCCCTCCATCCTCCCCCCCTCCCTCCTACCCCCTCCCTGCTCCTTCTCTTTCTTCTCCCCCCGTCCCTCCATCTCTCCTTCCTACTCATTCTCCTTCTCTTACTTCTTCCTCTTGTCTTGTTAATCCATCCCTCCTCTGTCCCCCCCCTCCTCCCCCTGTCTCTTTGACCCCCCCTCCCCCTGTCCCTCCCCCTCCGTGCTGCGCCTGCTCCTCCCTGCTGCCGCGCCTCCTCTCGGCCCACCGCTCCGAGGTGCGGCGCCTCCTGCGAGGAGCGCTGGCGTCTCTGGGCCGCCGGCTGGACTCTCTGGAGCGCAGTAGCCGGAGAAAGAGGAGGAGGAGGAAGAGGAGGAGAGGAGAAGAACACGGGGAGGCAGACACCTGTCCAGGTGAGTCCCGGGGAACGTTCTGAGGAGGAAGGTCTGACTAGTCCACACAGCATTCTGGGATGGGAGGAGAACGTGTTCTGGTTTATTGGCATTTCTTTAAACTAGGGCTGTCAAAATAACGCGATCATTTCGATTAATTAATCTGAGAAAAAATTACGTGTTAAAAAAAAAACGCAGATTAATCCATTCCATATTGACCTTTGACCCAGAGCCGTTCTAGCCGCCATTCAACTGTAAAATGAAGGAGAGAGACGAGAGAATGCGTTGCTACAGGCAACAGAAACATGGCTGCAGGTGACGCTAGTTTCTTTAACTGTCTCTGGTTAACACTACACTCAACAGCAGGTGCTTGTTGTAGGTAGGTGGGGTCTCCTCTAGCTGTAGATAGGTGGGGTCTCCTCTAGCTGTAGATAGGTGGGGTCTCCTCTAGCTGTAGATAGGTGGGGTCTCCTCTAGCTGTAGATAGGTGGGGTCTCCTCTAGCTGTAGATAGGTGGGGTCTCCTCTAGCTGTAGATAGGTGGGGTCTCCTCTAGCTGTAGGTAGGTGGGGTCTCCTCTAGCTGTAGATAGGTGGGGTCTCCTCTAGCTGTAGATAGGTGGGGTCTCCTCTAGCTGTAGATAGGTGGGGTCTCCTCTAGCTGTAGGTAGGTGGGGTCTCCTCTAGCTGTAGATAGGTGGGGTCTCCTCTAGCTGTAGATAGGTGGGGTCTCCTCTAGCTGTAGATAGGTGGGGTCTCC
This sequence comes from Gymnocephalus cernua, assembly GCA_023631565.1. NCBI lineage: Eukaryota > Metazoa > Chordata > Actinopteri > Perciformes > Percidae > Gymnocephalus > Gymnocephalus cernua. The sequence continues at coordinate 33,790,852 of CM042442.1, read as the reverse complement.
TCTAGCTGTAGATAGGTGGGGTCTCCTCTAGCTGTAGATAGGTGGGGTCTCCTCTAGCTGTAGATAGGTGGGGTCTCCTCTAGCTGTAGATAGGTGGGGTCTCCTCTAGCTGTAGATAGGTGGGGTCTCCTCTAGCTGTAGATAGGTGAGGTCTCCTCTAGCTGTAGATAGGTGGGGTCTCCTCTAGCTCTAGATAGGTGGGGTCTCCTCTAGCTGTAGATAAGTGGGGTCTCCTCTAGCTGTAGATAGGTGGGGTCTCCTCTAGCTGTAGATAGGTGGGGTCTCCTCTAGCTCTAGATAGGTGGGGTCTCCTCTAGCTCTAGATAGGTGGGGTCTCCTCTAGCTGTAGATAGGTGGGGTCTCCTCTAGATGTAGATAGGTGGGGTCTCCTCTAGCTGTAGATAGGTGGGGTCTCCTCTAGCTGTAGATAGGTGGGGTCTCCTCTAGCTGTAGGTAGGCGGGGTCTCCTCTAGCTGTAGGTAGGTGGGGTCTGGAGATCTGAGGAGCAGTTAACCAGAGTCCTCACAAATCAGCCGGAGGTTAGAACTAGGGCTGAAACGATTCATCGAGTTACTCGAGTAACTCGATTACAAAAATTCCTCGAGGCAAAAACTCTGCCTCGAGGCCTCGTTAAATTCCTATGACGCGCACTATAAGCGCAGGGATCTGATTGTTCCACACGGACCGTCGTTCAGGAAGCACACCACTAGCGCGCGATACATGTTGAATTTAGTTAGCGCGATGGCGGAGAGTAAAGATGTCCAGAAACGGCAGAGAATGTCTAAAGTTTGGGAAGAGAACAAGGTGCAATGTGTCTACTGACCTGGCAGACCACAGCAGTACGACTTCAATGATTCAGCTTCTGAACCGAACACATCCGCTCCACGCCGTTTCACCGAGCGTCGCTGAAACAAGGTAACGTAGCTAAGCAGCCGCTGGTTTTAATCACATACTGTATTTGTAGCGATGTCGTGATGCGGGTTGACTAGATATGATGTTTAGCTTTGATGTTTTTAACTAGTAAAGTTATTCACGTTCAATTGCAAGAGAGTATAGCCTAAAAAAAAAACTTCACACACACACACACACACACATACACCCTCGTCTCTCACTCTTCCGCGTGCACACACACACACACACACACACACACACACACACACACACACACACACACACAGACATAAAGGCTTCTGTGATCGGTTGATAACTCAAACTTGCAGAGAACCGAGACACGGGTTTGATTACATGGATTCATGCATTAGCCTGAACAGACCTGAGCAGACATGTGTCTCTCAGCACGACAGTGACACCTAGTGGACAGTTTGTGTCCTACACAACACATGAGAACAACTGATCATGAGCTTCCTGTTTCACATGAGAACAGCTGATCACTAGTTTCCTGTTTCACATGAGAACAGCTGATCACTAGTTTCCTGTTTCACATGAGAACAGCTGATCACTAGTTTCCTGTTTCACATGAGAACAGCTGATCACTAGTTTCATGTTTCACATGAGAACAGCTGATCACTAGTTTCATGTTTCACATGACAACAGCTGATCACTAGTTTCATGTTTCACATGAGAACAGCTGATCACTAGTTTCATGTTTCACATGAGAACAGCTGATCACTAGTTTCATGTTTCACATGACAACAGCTGATCACTAGTTTCATGTTTCACATGAGAACAGCTGATCACTAGCTTCATGTTTCACATGAGAACAGCTGATCACTAGCTTCCTGTTTCACATGAGAACAGCTGATCACTAGCTTCCTGTTTCACATGAGAACAGCTGATCACTAGTTTCATGTTTCACATGAGAACAGCTGATCACTAGCTTCCTGTTTCACATGAGAACAGCTGATCACTAGTTTCCTGTTTCACCGTCAAACACAGAAACAACTTTAGCTGTTTCTCAATGTCAAGGAAGGATCCTCCGAAGCCAGAATTTGGAGGATGCTACGTCATCGACGTCCGTCGAAGGACCGTTCCAATGTCGAGGATCCTCCGAATTCCACCAAGGACTGAGTCCTTCGTTCAGAGAATTTCCCATAGACAGCGAAGGATGCATATGTGTATCCTTCGCGCTCCCAGATCACCCACAATCCTATGCGCGGCTTTGCCGGCTCGTTTAAAAAAATTAAATGGCGGACCTAAGCGAGAGATTGAGCGGCATCGCTGACGGCGAAATAATCATTTAAATGTAAGTATCTTTAGTGTTTGCCGTACATTTGTTATCACCGTTAATGTGTTACATCAATGTAAAGCTTAACGCTTTAATGCTCGTACAAATTGCTATCGTAATTAGGTAGATACACCCCGAGCTAACTTTAGCTAACAGACCTATCATTTAACATTAGGCTGTTAGCTAGCTAGGTTGTCTTTTTGCCATTTGTGTTCGTAAAGTTTAATGTCCGGTGGCATTTTCATCTCTTTATATATGCCGTTACTGTAGCTATATGCGTAACGTTAGATATGTAGATGGTGTGTTTATCAGTTGTAACTACAGGATGGGAGGTAACTCTGCACCTTTTTAACTTCACTAGCAACGTTAAATGAGTGCTAAAATGTACGAGTAGTTTCCCATGTCACAAGTATAACGTTCCGTAACATTACGTTATAGCATTCATAACGGTAAACATATTTTTGTTGTGTTTACTGTCTTTAACAGGTACTAAGGAACAAACTGAGGCGGTCACTGAGGATGGGAAAGCCAGAAGGGAGAGATGAGGAGGAGGAGGAGAGGGAAAGCAAAAGACAAGAGAGCAGGGAGACCGACGCCAAAGAGATGAATAGATTTGCTATAGCCTAGTAGAGATTGGCATTCATAAAATAAATGCTTTAAATTAACTGGTTTGTCTGTCTTTAAGTTTTTGGGTGTGTGTATATAATGTAAACTGTTTTTCAGTGTCTATTTTTCCATCAAATTCTGAGCTGGACACAGGAAAATTCTGACTGGATAATTATATAACTAGTTAGGTATACAAGCCCTAAAAAGACATGAACGAAACGTGCATCTGTATTATAACATTTATTCAAACATTACTATACACTGTACACAAGTATATTCAACATGAAGCGGCGATCAGACTCAGCTGCAGATGATGGTGTTGCTTCCAGACTGCAGACAGAAGGAAAGCTTTAGATTAGTCCAGTAGTTATCTAACCTGTTCTGGTAACATTAGAAAGCTTTAGATTAGTCCAGTAGTTAACTACCTTTACTGTTAGGGGGTGTTTATCAATGGTGTTGTTATGACTTTTCATATGTTGGTTGTAGCCTTGTAGCTTGTGTGTTTACAGTACTATTTCTCACTTGCAGTTTACTGCATATCATACTGCATGTGGTAGCTCACTACCTGGTAGCGTTTACCTTGTTGTATGTAAACTACAAGCTAATATAAACTGAAACTGCAAACTTAATGGAATTAAGATTACTTGATGCAATTCTCCTTACCGGTAAGTGTTAGCTATGACAACTAGAAACATGAACTCCCACGAGTTTTTAATTTGTTGACATGGGATAAATAAGAGAAATGACTATTGCTTACATTATAGCCTATCAGTGTTGGTAACGTTACCTACCTTCGCACGTTGCGAGTAAAGTTGCCGACAGAATATTCTCCTCCTGCAAGCAGACCGACGCTGATTCACCTTCTTCATCTCAACAAAACAAATGCACAGCACAGTTCACAGTTCCACATCCATTTTTATCCAGTGTTTTGAAATGCAGCGCGGAAGTGAAGGCGAAACATTTTACATGACGCAGGCACGCAATGACGTGCACTTGGTAGCCTGTTCCAATGTACGAGGTCTCCGAATGCTACGGAGGACTCTGGCCTAGCCTCTGAAGGATCCTTCCTTGGAAGGATTAGTCCTACCAAGGAAGGATCCTTGACATTGAGAAACGGCTTTTATCTTTTCTTTCTTCTTCTTCAGGTCCAACTGCCCCCTTGTGTAGCCCCTCCCCGTCTTATAGCCCTGCTGCCCCCTTGTGTAGCCCCTCCCCTTCTTATAGCCCTGCTGCCCCCTTGTGTAGCCCCTCCCCGTCTTATAGC
>CM042442.1:33776797-33781797 GCA_023631565.1 Gymnocephalus cernua | reverse complement strand
AATCTGTTTTTCTGAGTGTTTGTTCTAAACTAGTTTCTGTGTTTCCAGTCCAGCCTTGTCTGCCCGGCGACAGCAGAAACAGAGAGCCAATCACAGCTTCCGTAGCCTCCACCCCCCCTGGCGACGGCCCCTCCCCCTGCCCCTGTGTTCAGCCAATGGCCTGTCTGCTCCGTTGGCCGTCGGCCAATCAGCAGCCAGCTCCCAGTTCCTCAGCTCAAATGAAGAGGTAAAGACACAGGTTGTTAAACTACAGGCCCGCGGGCCAAACCAGGCCCCTCGCTGATTTTAATCTGGCCTGCAGATTAGTTTAGGGTCACAGTAGACTAGACTAGTTTAGGGTCACGGTAGACTAGACTAGTTTAGGGTTACGGTAGATTAGACTAGTTTAGGGTCACGGTAGACTAGTTTAGGGTCACGGTAGATTAGACTAGTTTAGGGTCACGGTAGATTAGACTAGTTTAGGGTCACGGTAGACTAGACTAGTTTAGGGTCACGGTAGATTAGACTAGTTTAGGGTCACGGTAGACTAGACTAGTTTAGGGTCACAGTAGACTAGACTAGTTTAGGGTCACGGTAGATTAGACTAGTTTAGGGTCACGGTAGACTAGACTAGTTTAGGGTCACGGTAGATTAGACTAGTTTAGGGTCACGGTAGACTAGACTAGTTTAGGGTCACAGTAGACTAGACTAGTTTAGGGTCACAGTAGACTAGACTAGTTTAGGGTCACGGTAGACTAGACTAGTTTAGGGTCACGGTAGATTAGACTAGTTTAGGGTCACGGTAGATTAGACTAGTTTAGGGTCACGGTAGACTAGTTTAGGGTCACGGTAGACTAGTTTAGGGTCACGGTAGATTAGACTAGTTTAGGGTCACGGTAGATTAGACTAGTTTAGGGTCACGGTAGACTAGGTTAAGTTCACGGTAGACTAGACTAGTTTAGGGTCACGGTAGACCAGACTAGTTTAGGGTCATGGTAGACTAGGTTAGGTTCACGGTAGATTAGGTTAGGTTCACGGTAGACTAGACTAGTTTAGGGTCACGGTAGACTAGTTTAAGTTCACGGTAGACTAGGTTAAGTTCACGGTAGACTAGACTAGTTTAGGGTCACGGTAGACCAGACTAGTTTAGGGTCATGGTAGACTAGGTTAGGTTCACGGTAGACTAGGTTAAGTTCACGGTAGACTAGACTAGTTTAGGGTCACGGTAGACCAGACTAGTTTAGGGTCATGGTAGACCAGACTAGTTTAGGTTCACGGTAGACTAGACTAGTTTAGGTTCACGGTAGACCAGACTAGTTTAGGGTCATGGTAGACCAGACTAGTTTAGGTTCACGGTAGACTAGACTAGTTTAGGGTCACGGTAGACCAGACTAGTTTAGGTTCACGGTAGACTAGACTAGTTTAGGGTCACGGTAGACCAGACTAGTTTAGGTTCACGGTAGACTAGGTTAAGTTCACGGTAGACTAGACTAGTTTAGGGTCACGGTAGACCAGACTAGTTTAGGGTCATGGTAGACCAGACTAGTTTAGGTTCACGGTAGACTAGACTAGTTTAGGTTCACGGTAGACCAGACTAGTTTAGGGTCATGGTAGACCAGACTAGTTTAGGTTCACGGTAGACTAGACTAGTTTAGGGTCACGGTAGACCAGACTAGTTTAGGTTCACGGTAGACCAGACTAGTTTAGGTTCACGGTAGACTAGACTAGTTTAGGGTCACGGTAGACTAGACTAGTTTAGGTTCACGGTAGACTAGACTAGTTTAGGGTCACGGTAGACTAGACTAGTTTAGGGTCACGGTAGACTAGACTAGTTTAGGGTCACGGTAGACCAGACTAGTTTAGGTTCACGGTAGACTAGACTAGTTTAGGTTCACGGTAGACCAGACTAGTTTAGGGTCATGGTAGACCAGACTAGTTTAGGTTCACGGTAGACTAGACTAGTTTAGGGTCACGGTAGACCAGACTAGTTTAGGTTCACGGTAGACCAGACTAGTTTAGGGTCACGGTAGACTAGACTAGTTTAGGGTCACGGTAGACTAGACTGGTTTAAACATGTAATCTTTGATAAACTCTACGATGGCTAAAGAAACTTATTTACTGACTTCTGTTTAGCTTTATGTCGACACAAAAGCTACAAAAACACAATAAATGTAAAAAAGACCTGCAGCAATACAGTCAAAGATATATATTATTATTATTGTTATTATTATTATTATTACTATTATTATTATTATTATTATTATTTTTATTATTATTATTATTACTATTATTATTACTATTATTATTATTATTATTATTATATTAATGTATCTTGTTTTTCCTGATTTCTGTTTTTCTTCAGCGAGGGAAACGAGTCTCTCAGATACGAATCCGGCGGGCGTCGCCGCGGGAAACACCGCTGACCCCGATGGGACTACCAAAGGTCAAAAGGTCAGGAGGGGGGTAGAGCTTAGATTGGGCCCAAAAAGTGAAAAGAGAAAAAATGGAGTAAAAAGGTCCAAATATTAAAATGTAATTGTGTTTTCAGGTTAAAGAAGAAGGAGTTCAGTCTGGAGGAGATTTACACCAACAAGAACTACAAATCCCCCTCCACCAACAGGTTAGAAACTACATCTCCCAGCATGCCTCTGGGTGGCCCTGCAGAAAGCCTCTCTGGTGGTTATGGTGCGTTCTTTTTTGCCTCGGAAGTCGGAGGTCACAACTGGGAATGACGTCACACACGAGTTGAATGCGTACTTTTTGCTAGTCTGATTTCATTGTTTCCATTAGCTCTCGCCAGGTTAGCCATTGTTAGCAGCGCCAGTTTAAACAACGTATACGCTGTTTTATGTGCATACAAACCGCGTGACAACACAGATAGAAGACAGCGCTGCGTGTACGACTGATTTAGTGTGACACAAATAACACAGAAGCTTTTACAACTGTCGATACAGGGGGCAGCCATGTTGGATTTTCAGCGCGGGTACCTCGTGGATGTACGAGTTGAAAACATGCGGAACTAGCTGGCTGTAGTCCAGACTCTGGGCAAAAATCTTCCGATGGCGCAAAAATCGTTGTTTTACATCATCTGAAGATTTCTGAGATCTCTGGTCTCGGGGGGCCATGAGGGAGGAGAGATCTCTGGTCTAGGGGGGACATGAGGGAGGAGAGATCTCTGGTCTCAGGGGGACATGAGGGAGGAGAGATCTCTGGTCTCAGGGGCCATGAGGGAGGAGAGATCTCTGGTCTCAGGGGCCATGAGGGAGGAGAGATCTCTGGCCTCGGGGGGACATGAGGGAGGAGAGATCTCTGGTCTCGGGGGGACATGAGGGAGGAGAGATCTCTGGTCTCGGGGGGACATGAGGGAGGAGAGATCTCTGGTCTCGGGGGGACATGAGGGAGGAGAGATCTCTGGTCTCAGGGGCCATGAGGGAGGAGAGATCTCTGGTCTCAGGGGCCATGAGGGAGGAGAGATCTCTGGCCTCGGGGGGACATGAGGGAGGAGAGATCTCTGGTCTCGGGGGGACATGAGGGAGGAGAGATCTCTGGTCTCAGGGGCCATGAGGGAGGAGAGATCTCTGGTCTCAGGGGCCATGAGGGAGGAGAGATCTCTGGTCTCGGGGGGACATGAGGGAGGGACCAGGTTTCTACTGATGCAAAGCTTAATGCTAATCGGTGAAGTATGCCTTTAAATGTCTGTAGTCAGTTGGAGCGCTGTCTCTTTGAGAAAACACCAGCAGTCTGCATGTTGAGTCTGCTGTAAACTACATCTCCCAGCATGCCTCTGTGTCGCCTGCAGGAGTCTGGAGACGATCTTCGAGGAGCCGCGGGAGAAGGACGGAGCGCTGCTCCTGATTGGCCAGCAGAGGAGGCGCAGGCTCCTCCTCTTCCCCGACTTCACTCAGCCGCGGAAGAGGAAGAGGGCGGGACTTCCTGTTGCCATGGCGCCCAGGAAGCGTGTGGCGGCACGGCGCCACGGCAGCGGAGACGGAGAGGATGCAGACGCTGACGTGATGTTGCTGCAGCGACTCAGCGCACTGGAAGACTTCCTGACGCAGCAGGGCCTGGACCTGTGACATCACTTCTTGTCAGCTGACTGGAGGCTGCTTGCTGCTACCGCTACGTTACCATGGTTACCCTGGAGATGGTCTGATGGAGCGGCGGTTGTTTTTAAAATGTGAAACTTCTGAAATATTTAATGTTTTTAACGGTAACATCCATAGACCACGCCCACGCCATGTCCCGTAGGCCACGCCCACACCACACATCATAGGCCACGCCCACAACATACAACCACAACATTTTAGACTGAATCAAGCTGTCAGCTAGCGCTTAGCCGAATTAGCTGTTAGCTACACTAGCACACTCCCGGTCGTAGCTGCAGCGGTCTGCCGTTAGCCTCCACCGGGAAGCTAACGGCAGACCACTGCAGCTACGACCGGGAGTGTGGAACAGATCGTACAGCGTCATAAATCCTCGTAAAACAGGATTATTATCTGTGCGTGTCGGATCGTACAGGCAGCACAGATCAGAGGCCCCTCCCACATCATGACGTAGAGGCCCCTCCCACATCATGCCTCAGAGGCCCCTCCCACATCATGCTTCAGAGGCCCCTCCCACATCATGCCTCAGAGGCCCCTCCCACATCGTCTCACAGGCCCCTCCCACATCATGTATCACAGGCCCCTCCCACATCATGTATCAGAGGCCCCTCCCACATCATGTATCAGAGGCCCCTCCCACATCCTGTCTCAGAGGCCCCGTCATGATGTGGGCGGGGCCTCGTGACACCACAGGACTTTAATTTTACTTTTGTTTCCCAAAATATAAAGACTTCACTGTAGTACTCTGAGTACCCGAGTATTAGTACTTTAAAGTGTAATATATATTTCTGCTGACAATGTTTCTATTTTTGAACCAATAAAGTTTGTTTCTGCTCACTGAAGGTTTTAATGACTCGGAGATGAACTGCACCTGCTCTGTTCATAATCTATCAGATAATAATCTATCAGATTTATAAT
>CM042442.1:33769297-33771797 GCA_023631565.1 Gymnocephalus cernua | reverse complement strand
CTCTTCTTCTTCTTCTTATTTCTGCTCTTTTTTCTTCTTCTTCCTCTGCCTTCTTCCTCTTCTTCACAACACAATCCGGTTTGTTAGATTTATCTCTCACAGGAATCATTAATGTAGAGTAGAAAGTCCCGGAAGGGTTGGAAGGTCCCCTGACTCAGAGGCCCTGAGGATCAGTGAGCCAATCAGCATGCAGCATCAGGGAGCCAATCAGAAAGAAGCATGCTTCTACCAAGATGTAATCTTGTCTGTGATTGGCTGTCTAACATTACACAGCTGGAACATAAACACACACATAAACACACACATATAAACACATAAACTAAACACCCCCCCCCCCCCCCCCCCCGTCTTTATTCACATGCCGGGATCTGGCCTGCGCGCCACACACACGCAGCCGAGATGTACCGCACACATCTAAAACACGCAGCACCTGACTGGGAACGCTACCGAGGATTACCAACGGCTGCTGGGGGGGGGGGGGGGGGTGTCAGATGAACGCTAGTCTTGTTACTGTAAGTAGGCTACGATAAAACCTTCATCAGTAAAAAGTCAAAACTTATCAATGCACTCACCTGTATAGACCGACATGTAGGAAGAGATATTTTAATCTGCTCTCGTCCACCAAACTCAGCTCTACTCTGCAGACAGACCGTCTTTACCAACCAGCTAAAACTAATGAAGCTGTCGGTTGTAGTCTTAGCTTAGCTTGGAGGGAAATCTTCATAAACCGAACAGCTGGCTGAGGGAACCGTCCTCTCTGCTGGAGGTAAATCTCTGGATGTATTATAAGACCAAAACAGATACACGTGGTGACATACCTGCCCCCACGGCTAGAAATCCCAGGGGAAACACTGTATGTTATATATATATATATATATATATATATATATATATATATATATATATATATATATATATGTATGTGTGTGTGTGTGTGTGTGTGTGTGTGTATATATATATATATATATATATATATATATATATATATATATATTAGGGCTGTCAGTTTAACGCGTTATTAACGGCGTTAACGCAAACCCATTTTAATGCCGGTAATTTTTTTAACGCACGAGTAACGCATAGAGAGAGCAACGGGATCTGTTAGTCCACTTCTTTAACTGTCTATGGCCACGCCATGTCCCGCCCTACGAAGCAGCTGATTGGTTTGGTTTAGGCATTTCACCGCGAGTGGTGAGGATAGTGGATTGGTCAGGGGATAGGACCTGAACTAATGGAGTTACGTTACCTTGGACGCCTGGCCAATAGTAGTGATTGAAGGGCGGGTCTTGTAATTTCGCAGACCGCAAACAAAACAGACACAAGCCTCGGCCGGTTTTAGCTTGCTAGCCGCGTAGCTTGTAGGCTCGTGACGGCGATTATCTTCAGAGCGAGCGAGTAGTGACTCTACAGTCAGTGAGAGAAACAAAGTGTCTCCTCTGTTCTTTCTGACCACGGTGGGAAACCTGCAGCAGGAAAACCCTCTCCTTGATTTTACGTTGGTTATGAACGAGAACGAGAACCAGGAAATGAGTCACGGGAAACCAGTTGCTATGACGACGGCTATGCCGCTGACGACGCTATGAGCCCATAGACAGTAGGACCAGCCACGCTCGCCTCAGGCATGAGGCAGTACTACCTGCAGTACTGCCTCAGGCATGAGGCAGTACTACCTGTAGTACTATCTGCAGGACTATCTGCAGTACTACCTGCAGGACTATCTGCAGTACTACCTGCAGTACTACCTGCAGGACTATCTGCAGTACTATCTGCAGTACTATCTGCAGGACTATCTGCAGTACTATCTGCAGTACTATCTGCAGTACTATCTGCAGTACTATCTGCAGTACTACCTGCAGTACTATCTGCAGGACTATCTGCAGTACTATCTGCAGGACTATCTGCAGGACTATCTGCAGTACTATCTGCAGTACTACCTGCAGTACTACCTGCAGTACTACCTGCAGTACTACCATCAATGGAACATCGAGGTAACAGCGTTACATTATGTGACAGATTATTAGATCCAAGTGTGAATGTTAGTGTGAAATTGAACATAACGTATATGACAATGTTGTTTTCAATAAAAAAAACAGTCACAAAGCAGCTGATCTACTTTTCCTGCTGATAAGAGAATTAAAATGAGAAAATATAATGGGACAAAAAGAAATCAAGGGACATTTAGAATAGATAAAAATGTGCGATTAATTGCGATTAATAGCGAGTTAACTATGACATTAATGCGATTAAATATTTTAATCTCTTGACAGCACTAGTATCTTTTGGTATGCATTTCAGAAAAAAAATGGTTAGGATTCAGGTGTAATTGCAAATAGTGATTAATCATGATTAATCCACTGAAAATTCAGATTAATTTGATTAAAAATTTTAATCATTTGACAGCCCTAATATATATATATATATATATATATATATATATATATATATATTAGGGCTGTCAAATGATTAAAATTTTTAATCAATGTGTGTGTGTGTGTGTGTG
>CM042442.1:33734297-33764297 GCA_023631565.1 Gymnocephalus cernua | reverse complement strand
ATAATAAACATTACCATAGACCTTTATAATAAACATTACCATAGACCTTTATAATAACCATTACCATAGACCGTTATAATAAACATTACCATAGACCGTTATAATAAACATTACCATAGACCTTTATAATAATCATTATATAGACCTTCATAATAAACATTACCATAGACCTTTATAATAAACATTACCATAGACCGTTATAATAAACATTACCATAGACCTTCATAATAAACATTACCATAGACCTTTATAATAAACATTACCATAGACCGTTATAATAAACATTACCATAGACCGTTATAATAAACATTACCATAGACCTTCATAATAAACATTACCATAGACCTTTATAATAATCATTATAGACCTTTATAATAAACATTACTATAGACCGTTATAATAAACATTACCATAGACCTTTATAATAAACATTACCATAGACCTTTATAATAAACATTACCATAGACCGTTATAATAACCATTATCATAGACCTTTATAATAAACATTACCATAGACCGTTATAATAAACATTACCATAGACCTTTATAATAAACATTACCATAGACCGTTATAATAACCATTACCATAGACCTTTATAATAAACATTACTATAGACCGTTATAATAACCATTACCATAGACCTTTATAATAAACATTACCATAGACCGTTATAATAAACATTACCATAGACCTTTATAATAAACATTACCATAGACCGTTATAATAACCATTACCATAGACCTTTATAATAAACATTACCATAGACCGTTATAATAAACATTACCATAGACCGTTATAATAACCATTACCATAGACCGTTATAATAAACATTACCATAGACCATTATAATAACCATTACCATAGACCTTTATAATAAACATTACCATAGACCGTTATAATAAACATTACCATAGACCGTTATAATAAACATTACCATAGACCGTTATAATAAACATTACCATAGACCTTTATAATAAACATTACCATAGACCTTTATAATAAACATTACCATAGCCCGTTATAATAAACATTACCATAGACCTTTATAATAAACATTACCATAGACCTTCATAATAAACATTACCATAGACCTTCATAATAAACATTACCATAGACCTTTATAATAAACATTACCATAGACCTTTATAATAAACATTACCATAGACCTTTATAATAAACATTACCATAGACCTTTATAATAAACATTACCATAGACCGTTATAATAAACATTACCATAGACCGTTATAATAACCATTACCATAGACCGTTATAATAAACATTACCATAGACCGTTATAATAACCATTACCATAGACCTTTATAATAAACATTACCATAGACCGTTATAATAACCATTACCATAGACCTTTATAATAAACATTACCATAGACCTTCATAATAAACATTACCATAGACCTTCATAATAAACATTACCATAGACCTTTATAATAAACATTACCATAGACCTTTATAATAAACATTACCATAGACCTTTATAATAAACATTACCATAGACCTTTATAATAAACATTACCATAGACCGTTATAATAAACATTACCATAGACCGTTATAATAACCATTACCATAGACCGTTATAATAAACATTACCATAGACCGTTATAATAACCATTACCATAGACCTTTATAATAAACATTACCATAGACCGTTATAATAACCATTACCATAGACCTTTATAATAAACATTACCATAGACCTTCATAATAAACATTACCATAGACCTTTATAATAAACATTACCATAGACCTTTATAATAAACATTACCATAGACCATTATAATAAACATTACCATAGACCTTTATAATAAACATTACCATAGACCGTTATAATAACCATTACCATAGGCCTTTATAATAAACATTACCATAGACCTTTATAATAAACATTACCATAGACCGTTATAATAAACATTACCATAGACCTTTATAATAAACATTACCATAGACCTTCATAATAAACATTACCATAGACCTTCATAATAAACATTACCATAGACCTTTATAATAAACATTACCATAGACCTTTATAATAAACATTACCATAGACCGTTATAATAAACATTACCATAGACCTTTATAATAAACATTACCATAGACCGTTATAATAACCATTACCATAGACCTTTATAATAAACATTACCATAGACCTTTATAATAAACATTACCATAGACCGTTATAATAAACATTACCATAGACCTTTATAATAAACATTACCATAGACCGTTATAATAAACATTACCATAGACCTTTATAATAAACATTACCATAGACCGTTATAATAAACATTACCATAGACCTTTATAATAAACATTACCATAGACCTTTATAATAAACATTACCATAGACCTTTATAATAAACATTACCATAGACCGTTATAATAACCATTACCATAGACCTTTATAATAAACATTACCATAGACCTTTATAATAAACATTACCATAGACCTTTATAATAAACATTACCATAGACCTTTATAATAATCATTACCATAGACCTTTATAATAATCATTACCATAGACCTTTATAATAAACATTACCATAGACCGTTATAATAACCATCATTAAGTAGGTACTGCTGAGGCAGAGATGAAGTTACTAACTGATTTAAAGAGATTTAACAGCAGCTGTCGGAACAAAGAAAGACATGTTTAACTTTGTTCTGTTTGTTATTGGCTGTCGGGTGGATTTCCAAACGTCAGCCATCTGGAGCTCTGTTGTCAGATCTTCACGGCTGCGCCTGAATGCACCACCAGGAAGGAATCCCCTCGCCGCCGTTTTAACACATTTAAATTCTGAAATTATCTTTTACAAAGGATTTTATAAATAGCCAATCAGGTCACACACAGGAGGGCTTTTCATTTCCTGTTTTATTTCCTGAGGAAATGATTTCTTCTCTCATTTCATCAGGTTTTATTTTCCATCTCTCTGTTTCCTCTCTGATTAAATCTGATGAAAGTAAATTATGATCTCAGGCTGCAGGTGCCTCGTTTGGCTCTCCGGCGCCGTCTGAGCGTGCTCAGAGACGGCGTGTCTCGGCCCATGCCTTGGCGCCGACGCCCACTCGCCTTCCTCTGCTACGTCTTGTCCCTCAGCGCTCTACGGCCATGGGCCAAACGGGTAAGAGCCATCTGATTGGATGAAGGGAAACAGGGCGGGACAGAAACTTGTTATGTTTTTCCTCCCTTTCCTTCTCCTCTCGTCTCCTCCCTCCTTCTTTTCTCGTTTCATGTTTTACATCTTTACACTCAGTGATAACAGAATACATGTCTCAGTGTGATGTTAACGTGTCTCTCTCTGGTATTGATGACGGTAAATTGTCTCCATCTCTGCAGATTTCCTGCCTGTTCTGTCACTCTCAGCTGTTTTAAATAATAAACCCTCAGAACTCTACCTGCTCAGGTTCAGGACCAAACATTAGAGACGTGTTTCCCAGCTGCACTCGTCGGGCGTTTGCAGCTGGGAGAGCTCGTCCTTCCACTGGGGTGGTGGCATTAAAGGGTCATTTCTGGGTTTGTTTCCAACCTGGACTCCATGTCTCCATGTTTCTGTGTCTGATGGAACAACAATCTCTGAAACTGGCCCAGTATTAACCAAGAACTGGGCTGTAATGTAACCTACAGGACTAATGTTCAGCATCAGTTAGCGTGCTGACAGACTCAGATTATTATTCTGTCTGACAACATTATGGGATGGATCCCTACAGAGATAGACCTTTTAGTTAAAGAGTAAGATCCTTTTAGTTTAACATCAAACAGCCCAGAAATTACTGTTAGCATCTCTGCTAGCATTTCTGTTAGCATGTTAGCAGCTCTGCTAGCATGTTAGCATCTCTGCTAGAGATTGTTGTTCCCATCAGTCACTTAGGCACAGAAACATGGGAACATAGAGTCCAGGTTGAATCAAACCGAAGTTCCCCTCTAAAGGCAGAGCTGAAGGATGGGGGCGTAGGTTCCTGAGGAGTCCTGGAGGACGGAGAGAACTGCAGGGGTGCCGGAGGGTTCGAGGTTAGACCATCCATTCTTAAAATAACAGACGTAGCATCTGGGACGTCACACGTTGGTTTGTGGACTGCTGTTTGAAGCCTCGAGTTTGGTATTATGGCCGTCGCCGTCTTAGGTTTTTGAAACTGGACGATTTTTGAGCGAGTGTGCGGCTGGGGAGGATGGCACGCCTAAGCCAGTGTTGCTTATGGTTTCATGGCGCTATGCTAAGCTAAACGCTAAAGAGGAAAAGAGGTGGAGACATTCATCTGCATGTATGGCAGAATAAGTTACCAGCTAACGCCAGCGGTAGCTAGGTATTTACAGGTGTTCATCAGTTTGCACCACAGTCGCTCTCACCTGAGGTTCTGGCTCATTCTGTGACAGGCTTTATATCTTAGATACTCTAACACATATACAATATGACATATTTACAATAATATGTACAACTTACATCAACCAAATCAAGGTAAAATATACTGCTAAAAGTAGTCTTGTCTCGGACTTGTCTCGGACTTGTCTCGGACTTGTCTCTGGGCCCTACCTCGCGGTTTTACTGCGGATCATGTGTGGACGGCTTATTTAGAGTTAATAATCTGGCCTCGTCAGATCCTGCAGAGTTGGTACTCTGATCTGTCTCTGCATCACAGAAATGATCAACAGGTAAGTGAGTGAAGCCTTGAAGGGGATTCTTTATTTCTGTCTCGGTCTTGGCTGTCTCTCATTTGGTCCTGGTCTTGGACTAGTCCTGGTCTTGTACTTGTCCTGGTCTTGGACTAGTCCTGGTCTTGGACCAAGGTTTTCTGGGCTGCAGCCCTAAGGTATGTAACAGGCCAGAGGCGTATGTTTTACCGACAGTGTTGATGTTAAATCATTATAAACCAGTAAAGATCAGACAGTTTAGTAATTGTTTTATTAATTTAATAACTTGCATCATCATCCTGAGAAATGAACCGCTACAACAGGAAAAACATTTAATATTATTAATAAACTGTATTTCTAAAGTGCGTTATAACAAGGTAACCAGCAGATTAAAAACCCTGAGGGGAGTAACGTCAACACATCTTCACCTCTTTACCTTTCCTCTTCCTCTTTCTTTTCCTCTTTTATGATTCATTTTCTCTTCTGTTTTCTTATCTTCTGTATTCTCCTCGTACTTCCATCTTTCTCTCCTCTCTCCGCCTCCTTCCCTTTCCCCACCACATGACTAAATACCGATAATATTCTCCTCCTTTAAAGGAGATAATGATTTTTACTGTGTAGTTTCCTGTGTGGTGCTGCAGGTGGCGCTGTACCGCTCCTTCCCGACGCGCCTCCTCTCTCGGACCTGGGGCCGTCTGAACGGCGTGGAGCTGCCCACCTGGCTCCGAAAGCCCGTCTTCTCCCTTTACATCTGGACCTTCGGGGTCAACATGCAGGTCAGCAAAATGTCAGAAAACGTCCCAGTTAGAGAGGAAAGCCTAAAGCCGCCTTCACACTGGCACTTGAAATCAGCAGTAGAAAAAAAATGGTGGAGAGAACGACTCATTCTGTCAGTGTCCAGATGTCCAATTCTCTATGACCTCTCATCTGAGGGCTGTAGAGATATCAACAGAAAGGCTGCTGCTCTGAATGCTGTCTGACTGAATAACGTCAATTCACTTCAGCTAGCAACTTCAGGCTAGCTAACGTCAGCTAGCGACTTCAGGCTAGCTAACGTCAGCTAGCGAGCGCAGGCTAGCTAACGTCAGCTAGCGACTTAAGGCTAGCTAACGTCAGCTAGCGACTTCAGGCTAGCTAACGTCAGCTAGCGACTTCAGGGTAGCTAACTAGTTAGCGTTGATTAGCTAACAAGAGCAATTGTATTAACTGCCTTAACAATGTTAGGAAATCATGAAAATTAAAATATTACATGACAACATATCATTATGAAATCATTATTTATTGTATTAAAAGGTAAGATTTTAGATTTGTTTATCATTACCATAGCAACGCTGACTTCCGCTCAAATTGTCGGATAGGAACCGTCTGTCGCCTGTCAAACGAGTTACATTTTTTGAACGTATCCGGATGAACAACGGACCCGATTTTTTTCACACCACACTTGTTTGGACCCGTTCGCACGCGGGCTGCGAATCTCCACAGGAAATGAATGACTTCCGGTCGTTTGGCAGCCAGATCGGAGTTGATTTCAAGTGCCAGTGTAAGGGTGGGAGGAAACACAATACAGTAACGTGAGATATTTAAATCAGCTGATACGTGGTTAAACCTCATTGGCTCTTACCAGTGTATCTCCGTGTGAACTTCGTCCACAACAATCCCACCAATCAGTCCCAGAACGTCCCAGTTAGAGAGGAAATGACCTCATCATATTCTTTATAAAACGTCCCAGTTAGAGAGGAAATGACCTCATCATATTCTTTATAAAACGTCCCAGTTAGAGAGGAAATGACCTTGACATATTCTTTATAAAACGTCCCAGTTAGAGGAAATGACCTCATCATATTCTTTATAAAACGTCCCAGTTAGAGAGGAAATGACCTCATCATATTCTTTATAAAACGTCCCAGTTAGAGAGGAAATGACCTCATCATATTCTTTATAAAACGTCCCAGTTAGAGAGGAAATGACCTCAACATATTCTTTATAAAACGTCCCAGTTAGAGAGGAAATGACCTCAACATATTCTTTATATAACGTCCCAGTTAGAGAGGAAATGACCTCATCATATTCTTTATAAAACGTCCCAGTTAGAGAGGAAATGACCTCATCATATTCTTTATAAAACGTCCCAGTTAGAGCGGAAATTACCTCATCATATTCTTTATAAAACATCCCAGTTAGAGAGGAAATGACCTCATCATATTCTTTATAAAACGTCCCAGTTAGAGAGGAAATGACCTCATCATATTCTTTATAAAACGTCCCAGTTAGAGAGGAAATGACCTCATCATATTCTTTATAAAACGTCCCAGTTAGAGAGGAAATGACCTCAACATATTCTTTATAAAACGTCCCAGTTAGAGAGGAAATGACCTCAACATATTCTTTATATAACGTCCCAGTTAGAGAGGAAATGACCTCGACATATTCTTTATAAAACGTCCCAGTTAGAGAGGAAATGACCTCATCATATTCTTTATAAAACGTCCCAGTTAGAGAGGAAATGACCTCAACATATTCTTTATAAAACGTCCCAGTTAGAGAGGAAATGACCTCATCATATTCTTTATAAAACGTCCCAGTTAGAGAGGAAATGACCTCATCATATTCTTTATAAAACATCCCAGTTAGAGAGGAAATGACCTCATCATATTCTTTATAAAACGTCCCAGTTAGAGAGGAAATGACCTCGACATATTCTTTATAAAACGTCCCAGTTAGAGAGGAAATGACCTCATCATATTCTTTATAAAACGTCCCAGTTAGAGAGGAAATGACCTCATCATATTCTTTATAAAACATCCCAGTTAGAGAGGAAATGACCTCATCATATTCTTTATAAAACGTCCCAGTTAGAGAGGAAATGACCTCATCATATTCTTTATAAAACGTCCCAGTTAGAGAGGAAATTACCTCAACATATTCTTTATAAAACGTCCCAGTTAGAGAGGAAATGACCTCAACATATTCTTTATATAACGTCCCAGTTAGAGAGGAAATGACCTCATCATATTCTTTATAAAACGTCCCAGTTAGAGAGGAAATTACCTCAACATCGTCTTTATAAAACGTCCCAGTTAGAGAGGAAATGACCTCGACATATTCTTTATAAAACGTCCCAGTTAGAGAGGAAATGACCTCGACATATTCTTTATAAAACGTCCCAGTTAGAGAGGAAATGACCTCATCATTTTCTTTATAAAACTTCCCAGTTAGAGAGGAAGTGACCTCGACATATTCTTTATAAAACGTCCCAGTTAGAGAGGAAATGACCTCATCATATTCTTTATAAAACGTCCCAGTTAGAGAGGAAATGACCTCGACATATTCTTTATAAAACGTCCCAGTTAGAGAGGAAATGACCTCGACATATTCTTTATAAAACATCCCAGTTAGAGAGGAAATGACCTCATCATATTCTTTATAAAACATCCCAGTTAGAGAGGAAATGACCTCATCATATTCTTTATAAAACGTCCCAGTTAGAGAGGAAATGACCTCGACATATTCTTTATAAAACGTCCCAGTTAGAGAGGAAATGACCTCGACATATTCTTTATAAAACGTCCCAGTTAGAGAGGAAATGACCTCATCATATTCTTTATAAAACGTCCCAGTTAGAGAGGAAATGACCTCATCATATTCTTTATAAAACATCCCAGTTAGAGAGGAAATGACCTCGACATATTCTTTATAAAACGTCCCAGTTAGAGAGGAAATGACCTCGACATATTCTTTATAAAACGTCCCAGTTAGAGAGGAAATGACCTCATCATATTCTTTATAAAATGTCCCAGTTAGAGAGGAAATGACCTCGACATATTCTTTATAAAACGTCCCAGTTAGAGAGGAAATGACCTCGACATATTCTTTATAAAACGTCCCAGTTAGAGAGGAAATGACCTCATCATATTCTTTATAAAACGTCCCAGTTAGAGAGGAAATGACCTCGACATATTCTTTATAAAACGTCCCAGTTAGAGAGGAAATGACCTCGACATATTCTTTATAAAACGTCCCAGTTAGAGAGGAAATGACCTCAACATATTCTTTATAAAACGTCCCAGTTAGAGAGGAAATGACCTCGACATATTCTTTATAAAACGTCCCAGTTAGAGAGGAAATGACCTCAACATATTCTTTATAAAACGTCCCAGTTAGAGAGGAAATGACCTCATCATATTCTTTATAAAACGTCCCAGTTAGAGAGGAAGTGACCTCAACATATTCTTTATAAAACGTCCCAGTTAGAGAGGAAATGACCTCAACATATTCTTTATAAAACGTCCCAGTTAGAGAGGAAATGACCTCGACATATTCTTTATAAAACGTCCCAGTTAGAGAGGAAATGACCTCATCATATTCTTTATAAAACGTCCCAGTTAGAGAGGAAATGACCTCGACATATTCTTTATAAAACGTCCCAGTTAGAGAGGAAATGACCTCGACATATTCTTTATAAAACGTCCCAGTTAGAGAGGAAATGACCTCAACATATTCTTTATAAAACGTCCCAGTTAGAGAGGAAATGACCTCATCATATTCTTTATAAAACGTCCCAGTTAGAGAGGAAGTGACCTCAACATATTCTTTATAAAACGTCCCAGTTAGAGAGGAAATGACCTCGACATATTCTTTATAAAACGTCCCAGTTAGAGAGGAAATGACCTCAACATATTCTTTATAAAACGTCCCAGTTAGAGAGGAAATGACCTCATCATATTCTTTATAAAACGTCCCAGTTAGAGAGGAAGTGACCTCATCATATTCTTTATAAAACGTCCCAGTTAGAGAGGAAATTACCTCAACATATTCTTTATAAAACGTCCCAGTTAGAGAGGAAATGACCTCGACATATTCTTTATAAAACGTCCCAGTTAGAGAGGAAATGACCTCGACATATTCTTTATAAAACGTCCCAGTTAGAGAGGAAATGACCTCAACATATTCTTTATAAAACGTCCCAGTTAGAGAGGAAATGACCTCGACATATTCTTTATAAAACGTCCCAGTTAGAGAGGAAATGACCTCGACATATTCTTTATAAAACGTCCCAGTTAGAGAGGAAATGACCTCGACATATTCTTTATAAAACGTCCCAGTTAGAGAGGAAATGACCTCATCATATTCTTTATAAAACGTCCCAGTTAGAGAGGAAATGACCTCGACATATTCTTTATAAAACGTCCCAGTTAGAGCGGAAATGACCTCATCATATTCTTTATAAAACGTCCCAGTTAGAGAGGAAATTACCTCAACATATTCTTTATAAATCTTTACAATCACTCCCTGAAAGATTTAAGTTTGTTTGTCTACAAGTGTAACAGCACACATATTTTCCAAACACTCATATTTAACCAGATCTTACATTTCCCCCTGAACCAGAGCGTAGAAGACTGTTAGAGAGCCCGTCATGATTTCTTGAAATCAATGAAAAATAAGTTTTACCATTTGTTTTTTTAAAGTGTGAAGAGTATGTATGACTGTATTGTCCAATAGGAAGCAGCGGTGGAAGATCTACATCACTACAGGAATCTGGGTGAATTCTTTCGCCGGCGTCTGAAGCCTGCGGTGCGCCCGCTCTGCGCCTCCTCCTGTCTGGTAAACTCCTCTCTGTCTGGTTAACTCCTCTCTGTCTGGGTTAGGGTCATATCCAGCATATAGCGTTATATATATATATATATATATATATATATATATATATATATATATATATATATATATATATATATATACTTACAGTTCCATATCCTCAGTATAAAGCTTTAACATACAGTGTATATATATATATATATATATATATATATATATATATATATATATATATATACTGTACAGTTATATACTTACAATTTCATATCATCAGCGTATAGTGTTAACATATATTTGTTATTTACAGTTTATGAAGAAGATAACTTTGTGTCTGTGTGTTTTGTGTGTCAGATCTCTCCGGCCGACGGGAAGATCCTCCACTTTGGGCGGGTGAAAAACTCGGAGGTGGAGCAGGTGAAGGGGGTCACCTACAGTCTGGAGCACTTCCTAGGTCCACAGAAGGGGCGGGGCAACGGTAAGGCCACGCCCACTCCACCCCAACCCCGGTGATGTCATAACGCCTTCGTTCTGTGTGTGTGTGTGTGTGTGTGTGTGTGTGTGTGTGTGTGTGTGTGTGTGTGTGTGTGTGTGTGTGTGTGTGTGTGTGTGTGGCCCATGAACTAAAATGTCTCTCTCTCTAACCTCTCTCTCTAACCTGTCTCTCTCTCTAACCTGTCTCTCTCTCTAACCTGTCTCTCTCTCTAACCTGTCTCTCTAACCTGTCTCTCTCTCTAACCTGTCTCTCTCTCTAACCTGTCTCTCTCTCTACCCTGTCTCTCTAACCTGTCTCTCTCTCTAACCTGTCTCTCTCTCTAACCTGTCTCTCTCTCTAACCTGTCTCTCTCTCTAACCTGTCTCTCTCTCTAACCTGTCTCTCTAACCTGTCTCTCTCTCTAACCTGTCTCTCTCTCTAACCTGTCTCTCTCTCTACCCTGTCTCTCTAACCTGTCTCTCTCTCTAACCTGTCTCTCTCTCTAACCTGTCTCTCTCTCTAACCTGTCTCTCTCTCTAACCTGTCTCTCTCTCTAACCTGTCTCTCTAACCTGTCTCTCTCTCTAACCTGTCTCTCTAACCTGTCTCTCTCTCTAACCTGTCTCTCTCTCTAACCTGTCTGTCTCTCTAACCTGTCTCTCTCTCTAACCTGTCTCTCTCTCTACCCTGTCTCTCTAACCTGTCTCTCTCTCTAACCTGTCTCTCTCTCTACCCTGTCTCTCTAACCTGTCTCTCTCTCTACCATGTCTCTCTAACCTGTCTCTCTCTCTAACCTGTCTCTCTCTCTAACCTGTCTCTCTCTCTACCCTGTCTCTCTAACCTGTCTCTCTCTCTAACCTGTCTCTCTAACCTGTCTCTCTCTAACCTGTCTCTCTCTCTAACCTGTCTCTCTCCCTCCCTGTCTCTCTCTCTAACCTGTCTCTCTCCCTCCCTGTCTCTCTCTGACCTGTCTCTCTCCGTCTCCCTCCTCCCTGTCTCTCTCCCTCCCTGTCTCTCTCCCTCTCTAACCTGTCTCCCTCTCTAACCTGTCTCTCTCCCTCTCTAACCTGTCTCCCTCTCTAACCTGTCTCTCTCCCTCTCTAACCTGTCTCCCTCTCTAACCTGTCTCTCTCCCTCCCTCCCTCCCTCCCTCCCTCTCAGACCCGTCTTCCTTCCGGGACCGTCTCCTGTCGTCTCCAGATAATGATCTGTTCCACGTCGTGGTGTATTTGGCTCCAGGAGATTATCACTGCTTCCACTCGCCCACAGACTGGAGGGTGGAGCTACGACGCCACTTCCCAGGTCTCACACACTTCCTGCTGGCTGTTACATCACTTCCTGTTGCCTCTGCTGTCTGTAGCTCACATTAGTTTTTTTAAATGTTTTTGTGGCTTTATTTACTGCTTATTTTAAACTCTGTGTGTGTGTGTGTGTGTGTGTGTGTGTGTGTGTGTGTGTGTGTGTGTGTGTGTGTGTGTGTGTGTGTGTGTGTGTGTGTGTGTTATTGTATGTGTGTTATTGTGTGTGTGTTATTGTGTGTGTGTGTGTGTGTGTGTGTGTGTGTGTGTGTGTGTGTGTGTGTGTCCAGGCTCCCTGATGTCGGTGAACCCCGGCGTAGCTCGGCTGGTTAAAGAGCTCTTTTGTCTCAACGAGCGCGTGGCGCTCACCGGCCAATGGCAGCACGGCTTCTTCTCTCTGACAGCCGTCGGCGCCACCAACGTCGGATCCATCAGAGTGTACTTCGACCAGGTCACAAAGACAATTTATCTTTTTAACCTTTAAAGTGCTCATATTATTCTCATTTTCAGGTTCATAATTGTATTTAGAGGTTGTACTAGAATAGATTAATGTGGTTTAATTTTCAGAAAACACCATATATTTGTTGTACTGCACATTGCTGCAGCTCCTCTTTTCACCCTGTGTGTTGAGCTCTCTGTTTTAGCTACAGAGTGAGACATCTCACTTCTGTTCCATCTTTGTTGGGAGTCGCACATGCTCAGTAGCTCGGTAAGGACTACTAGCCAGTCCGAAGCAGAGTATGAGGGCGTGCCCTGACAGTACCTAGGTAAGGACTACTAGCCAGTCAGAAGCAGAGTATGAGGGCGTGTCCTGACAGTAGCTAGGTAAGGACTACTAGCCAGTCAGAAGCAGAGTATGTAAACCTATAACGTGCACAAATAAGATATATAACACAATAAATAAAGGAAACGGGAAAAGCCAAAAAGCATAATATGAGCACCGGTAATGTGTTTCATAAGAATTAAAAGTTCTTTTTACGAGTTGGAAGCGTGTAGTTGATACAAATAAACATTGTTCCCAAGTTTGACGTCTCTGTGTACGTAGTCTCTGTGTATAGTCTCTGTGTACGTAGTCTCTGTGTACGTAGTCTCTGTGTACGTAGTCTCTGTGTATAGTCTCTGTGTACGTAGTCTCTGTGTACGTAGTCTCTGTGTACGTAGTCTCTGTGTACGTAGTCTCTGTGTACGTAGTCTCTGTGTATAGTCTCTGTGTACGTAGTCTCTGTGTACGTAGTCTCTGTGTACGTAGTCTCTGTGTACGTAGTCTCTGTGTATAGTCTTTGTGTACGTAGTCTTTGTGTACGTAGTCTTTGTGTACGTAGTCTGTGTACGTAGTCTTTGTGTACGTAGTCTCTGTGTACGTAGTCTCTGTACGTAGTCTCTGTGTACGTAGTCTTTGTGTACGTAGTCTTTGTGTACGTAGTCTTTGTGTACGTAGTCTCTGTGTACGTAGTCTCTGTGTACGTAGTCTTTGTGTACGTAGTCTTTGTGTACGTAGTCTCTGTGTACGTAGTCTCTGTACGTAGTCTCTGTGTACGTAGTCTCTGTGTACGTAGTCTCTGTACGTAGTCTCTGTGTACGTAGTCTTTGTGTACGTAGTCTCTGTGTACGTAGTCTTTGTGTACGTAGTCTTTGTGTACGTAGTCTCTGTGTACGTAGTCTCTGTACGTAGTCTCTGTGTACGTAGTCTCTGTACGTAGTCTCTGTGTACGTAGTCTCTGTGTACGTAGTCTTTGTGTACGTAGTCTTTGTGTACGTAGTCTCTGTGTACGTAGTCTCTGTACGTAGTCTCTGTGTACGTAGTCTCTGTGTACGTAGTCTCTGTGTACGTAGTCTTTGTGTACGTAGTCTCTGTGTACGTAGTCTTTGTGTACGTAGTCTCTGTGTACGTAGTCTCTGTGTACGTAGTCTCTGTGTACGTAGTCTCTGTGTATAGTCTCTGTGTATGTAGTCTCTGTGTACGTAGTCTCTGTACGTAGTCTCTGTGTACGTAGTCTCTGTGTACGTAGTCTCTGTGTACGTAGTCTCTGTGTACGTAGTCTTTGTGTACGTAGTCTTTGTGTACGTAGTCTTTGTGTACGTAGTCTCTGTGTACGTAGTCTCTGTGTACGTAGTCTCTGTGTACGTAGTCTCTGTGTACGTAGTCTTTGTGTACGTAGTCTTTGTGTACGTAGTCTTTGTGTACGTAGTCTCTGTGTACGTAGTCTTTGTGTACGTAGTCTCTGTGTACGTAGTCTCTGTGTACGTAGTCTCTGTGTACGTAGTCTCTGTGTACGTAGTCTTTGTGTACGTAGTCTCTGTGTACGTAGTCTCTGTGTACGTAGTCTCTGTGTACGTAGTCTCTGTGTACGTAGTCTCTGTGTGTAGTCTCTGTGTACGTAGTCTCTGTGTACGTAGTCTCTGTGTACGTAGTCTCTGTGTACGTAGTCTCTGTGTGTAGTCTCTGTGTACGTAGTCTCTGTGTACGTAGTCTCTGTGTACGTAGTCTCTGTGTGTAATCTCTGTGTACGTAGTCTCTGTGTACGTAGTCTCTGTGTACGTAGTCTCTGTGTGTAGTCTCTGTGTACGTAGTCTCTGTGTACGTAGTCTCTGTGTACGTAGTCTCTGTGTACGTAGTCTCTGTGTACGTAGTCTCTGTGTACGTAGTCTTTGTGTACGTAGTCTCTGTGTACGTAGTCTCTGTGTACGTAGTCTTTGTGTGTAATCTCTGTGTGTTAGTTGGCGCCGGGTTACTTGGCGCCGGGTTAGTTGGCGCCGGGTTAGTTGGCGTTGTAAACTGAGCTGTGTGGAGGAACGTCTGGATATATAAACCTTTATGTCATTTTGATATAAATCATCTTTCAGAGCGATTAATCCCAGACTTGTCTCTGTTCTGCAGGAGCTTCAGACCAACGCTCCTCGCTACAGGAAGGGCTCCTTCCACGACTACAGCTACGTTGCTGTGGACGACCAGGTGTTGCCTGCGGCAGGTGGAGGGGGCGTGGCCTCGGCGGAGGGAGAGGGCGTGATCTTACAGAAGGGGGAGGCGGTGGGCGAGTTTAACCTGGGCTCCACCATCGTCCTGTTGTTTGAGGCTCCCAAAGACTTCAGCTTCAAGCTGCAGCCGGGACAACTAATCAGAGTGGGCGAGGGGCTCGGCAGCGTGTGATTGGCCGGGCGAGGGGCGAGGCAGCCTCTGATTGGCCGACAAAGACAGATTTTTAAAGTTTGTGGCATTGTGGGTAACTTTCTCTGTAACAAAGCAGCTGTGGAGGACAGGAAGTGGACTCAAACTCCCAGAATGCCTTGTGCCTCATGAAGGGGAAATGCCAAACCTTTTTCTTCTTTTGTGTCGCTCGTCCAGAGTTTCTATATCTGCTACTTGTAGCAACATGCTAACGCCTGGCTGCAGATGGTCGTTCCTGCTGGACCGTGTTGTGTAGCTTTAGTAGCCTATACGAGAGATTATCACGGTATAAAGTCTGGCTACATTCACCACCACGAGGCTGACCAATCAGAGCAGACTGGTGTTTTCTCCTGAGTCTGAGTCTGACCCTGAGTCTGACCCTGAGTCTGAGTCTGAGTCTGAGTCTGAATCTGACCCTGAGTCTGAGTCTGAGTCTGACCCTGAGTCTGAGTCTGACCCTGAGTCTGAGTCTGACCCTGAGTCTGAGTCTGAGTCTGACCCTGAGTCTGACCCTGAGTCTGAGTCTGAGTCTGAGTCTGACCCTGAATGCATCTCCTTTAAAACCAGCCAAGAAAAGAAACCCAACAGCCCCCCCGTCCACTGAAACACTTTGAATGTTTGAAGCTTTATTGTTTTGTTTTGTTTTGTTGTTCAAAGGTCCAATCAGAGCTGCAGAAATCTGAAGCAGCTGATTGGCTGAAGCCCCACAGGCTGCCTGTGATTGGTCAGAAATATCAAATAATTCTGAGTGAAATTGTTCATTTGTTTCTCTACTTTTGTAAAATGTGTAATTATGAATAAATATTCTTTCTCAGCAGCGTTGTCTTGATTCCATTTAAAATACTATAACTACAACCCCAAATCAGAAAAAGTTGGGACAGTATGGAAAACACAAATAAAAAAATAAAGTAGTGATTTCTAAATGTACTTTGACTTGTATTTCATTGCAGACAATACAACAGCACATAATTTAATGTGTTCCTCATGATTTTTATTGTTTTAAAAAAAAAAAGAAAATCCTATTTTGGTTCTTGCAACACATTTCAAAAAAAAGTTGGACCAGTAAAGCATTTACCACTTTGTAATGTTGCCATTCCTTTTCACAACACTTAAAAGACGTTTAGGGACTGAAGACACCAAGTGATGAAGTGTTTCAGGTGGAATTTTGTCCCATTCTTGCTGCGAACAAGTCTTAAGGTGGGCAACAGTACGGGGTCTTCGTTGTCGCATTTTGCGCTTCAAAATGCGCCACACATTCTCTATTGGAGACAGGTCGGGACTGCAGGCAGGCCAGTCAAGTACCCGTATCCTCTTCCTCCGCAGCCAGGACTTTGTAATGTGTGCAGAATGTGGTTTTGCATTATCTTGTTGAAATATGCATGGACGACCCTGGAAAAGATGTCTTCTTGAAGGCAGCATATTGTGCTCCAAAATCTCTATGTACTTTTCAGCATTAATGGTGCCATCACAGAAGTGCAAGTTACCTTTGCCAACCCCATACCATGACAGACCCTGGCTTTTGGACTTGTTGCTGGTAACAGTCTGGATGATCCTTTTCTTCTTTGGTCCGGAGCACACCGCGTCCATTTCTCCCAAAAAATACCTGAAATACTGATTCATCTGACCACAGTACACGTTTCCACTGTGTGATGGTCCATCCCAGATGCCTCCGAGCCCAGAGAAGTCGACGGCGCTTCTGGACACTGTTAACATAGGGCTTCCTTTTGGCACAGTACAGTTTTAACTGGCATTTGTGGCTGTAACAACGTATTGTGGTACTTGACAAAGGTTTGCCAAAGTAGTCCTGAGCCCATGTGGTGATATCGCTTATAGATGAATGACGATTCTTGATGCAGTGCCGCCTGAGGGATCGGAGATCACGGTTGTTCAGCTTAGGCTTGCGCCCTTGTCCTTTACGGACTGAAATTCCTCCTCATTCCTTGAATCTTTTAATTATGTTATGCACTGTTGAAGGTGAAATAAGCAAATGTCTTCCTATCTTTCTTTGAGGAACATTGTTTTTAAACATTTCAATAATTTTCTCACGTATTTGTTGGCAAACTGGCGATCCTCGGCCCATCTTTGCTCCTAAAGGACTAGACCTTTCTTGGATGCTGCTTTTGTACCAAATCATAATTACAATCACCTGTTGACATCACCTGTTTCAAATCACATCATTATTTAACCAATTTACCTGATTACTAGCCCTAAATTGCTCCTGTCCCAACCTTTTTTGGAATGTGTTGCAGGTCTGAATGACAGGAAAGGATGTATATTTACAAATGAAATTAAGTTGACCAGACAAAACATGAAATATTTTGTGTTCACATTGTCTGCAATGAAATACAAGTCAAAGTACATTTAGAAATCACTACTTTCTTTTTTTATTTGTGTTCTCATACTGTCCCAACTTTTTCTGATTTGGGGTTGTATTATAAAATATGATATATTAGTAAAAGTACTTTTCCTGAATAAAGAACATTGATATCATCTGTAATACGAAGATATAACACAATATTAAAACATTATATATATAGTAAATATATTACATAATATATAGTATATATATTATATAACATATATACTAATATATATACTATATATTGTATCATATATAGTATATAAGATATATACTGTATATTATATATAGTATTTATTATATAATATATATATATATTATATATAGTATATATAGTCCCGTCAGATCTTTCTGTTCTCAATCTTTAATCCTTCAACTTTATGTTTGAAGAACTTTGAGAAAAGAGATTTAAAAACCTGTGACATCATCACGATGTAAAGTCTCTGAGCCAGCGGGAGAAACTCTCAACAAATAAATATAGTATTCACTGCAATAATGTACACATTGTCTGTCTGTCTGTCTGACTGCCTGTCTGTCTGTCTGTCTGAACCTCAGTAACACGCTACAGTTTATTTACAGATTAAACTCATTTGTCAGTCCTAGCTCCGCCCCCTGCAGCAGAACCAGCAGCAGAGCCAAAAGGAGGCCGGTGGGCAGCAGTTTCCGTAGCGATGGAAGCGTGGCTGGGCCAATCCTCCGTGTGACCAGGCGTCTTCGGGGACGTCCTTCTCCAGCCATAGCTTCCCGTGCTGGGCTGCGTTGGCGGCCGGCGGCCCGTCTTTGCTGCTCTGCTTCACCCCTAGGAAGGACGCCAGGTCCAAGTCCAGACCAGCGGCGCCGCCCCGCGGCCGCGGCGTGTTCTGCCGACACTGCGGACACGGGATCCACACCTAGAGGAGGAGGGGGGGTGGCACAATGACTCGTGGGAAGTGTAGTTCAGTGACAGGACGAGAACCTCATTTGAAATAGATTTTTTTAATGTTTTTTTACAGATTTTGACTGTGTGATCACACTATATATAACTGATGCTATGCTAGCTCTCTGTGTACTGTGTTACTGGCTACTTTAGCTGGTGCTATGCTAGCTCTCTGTGTACTGTATTACTGGCTACTTTAGCTGGTTCTATGCTAGCTCTCTGTATACTGTGTTACTGGCTATTTTAGCTGATGCTATGCTAGCTCTCTGTATACTGTGTTACTGGCTATTTTAGCTGATGCTATGCTAGCTCTCTGTGTACTGTGTTACTGGCTATTTTAGCTGATGCTATGCTAGCTCTCTGTGTACTGTGTTATTGGCTACTTTAGCTGGTGCTATGCTAGCTCTCTGTGTACTGTGTTACTGGCTACTTTAGCTGGTGCTATGCTAGCTCTCTGTGTACTGTGTGATCACACTATATATAACTGATGCTATGCTAGCTCTCTGTGTACTGTGTTATGGGTTACGTTAGCTGATGCTATGCTAGCTAACCTACTCTAACATTGACTCTGTAATGACGTAGCTGTTTGTATCTTTGTCTCTCGCAGTGTGAACACAACGTGACACGTTCAGATCTCAGTGGTGTTAAAGTGTTTAATGCAACCTAGGGGCTTTTTGTGAATGTACGCAGCTTAACGCAAGGAACACAACATTCTTTGTGTACACAGATTTACTAAAAAGAAAGATTTTGAACAACTCACATAGGTGTTGTTGTTTTCCTGCTGCTGCCATATTATCGGTCAAAACTAGTCGATTTCCGAATGCGGATGAACGGACTCCAGAGGAGGAAATATCATTCTTATATGAGGCTCCTTTTTAAACTACAAGGTCAATATTGTTTTTCCACTAACGACAAAACTAAAAATGATCCGTGCATTTATATAGAACTAAGCTTTACGAGCTTTCCATCTTTACTCTCCTCCCTGTTACGTCGCATTCGGAGAATCGGCTCGTTTTGACTGATAATATGGCCGCGGCAGGAAACAACAAGAGCTACGGTGAGTTGTTCAAAAACTTTATTTTTAGTAAATCTGGGTCCACAAACAATGTTCTCAATGCTGAGTTAATGTGTAGAGCTCCTGGAGATACTTGGAGCAAAGTCTCATGTTGTGTCAAGTCTTCTTAGTGGTTAAAAATAGATATTTTGAGGCTAGCATAAAAGTGCCCCTAGCTCTCCCATTCAAAAGGACATTTGACCCAAAAACAAGAAAACGGTGAATCTTAAAAGTGGAGCTTCCGTCCTAAATATGCTTTTAAACTAAAGTTTGACTCACGTACATTCACAAAAAGACCCTAGGATGCATTTTGGCGAGAGAAGCTCAGACAGTGATGATGTCATTGCTCTGATAGTGATGATGTCATCGCACTGACAGTGATGATGTCATTGCACTGACGGTGATGATGTCATCGCTCACCTGCTCGTTGATGACGGTGTCGAGTCTCTTTAGACACGCCTGGCAGAAGGCGTGGCCACAGTGCAGTCGCCGCGGCAACCTCGCCGCCAGGTCGTAGCTCCCGAAACACACGATGCACACCAGGTCCTGCCTCCGCGGTGACATCACCGTCTCCATGGCAACAGAGGGCGGCGGAGGGGGGAGGGGCTGGCAGGTCACTTCCTCTTCTTTTCTGTCGTCCGACATTTTCTCCTGAGAGACAAGAAAGTTTTAATATTATTTATTATTTGTCGACGGACAGCTGTAAGTTTAGCTAGAGCCGCATTTCACCTCGGTCCTCATATGATATCTTGCTTTTTAAATCATGTAACGTTGTTGTATTAATGTTGACTGTTGACCAGATACACAGGCAGGCTTATCAATGCATCATATATACGCAGACTAGGCTTATCAATGCATCATATATACGCAGACTAGGCTTATCAATGCATCATATATACGCAGACTAGGCTTATCAGTGCATCATATATACGCAGACTAGGCTTCTCAATGCATCATATATACGCAGACTAGGCTTATCAGTGCATCATATATACGCAGACTAGTCTTATCAATGCATCATATATACGCAGACTAGGCTTCTCAATGCATCATATATACGCAGACTTGTATGAAATATTAACCTTCGCTCCTACAAGATGGTGGGTTTTTGTTATGTTAAACACAAAGCTAACGGTCTGTAGTTAGCCTGTACGTATGCTAGCGGACATTAGCTAACGTCAAGACAGCGGCAGTAGAGTTTTGTGACCGGGTACGGCTGGCTGATCATGTGACCGGGTACAGCTGGCTGGTCATGTGACTGGGTACGGCTGGCCGATCATGTGACCGAGTACAGCTGGCCGATCATGTGACCGAGTACGGCTGGTCGATCATGTGACTGGGTACGGCTGGGATTCCTGTGGCCGATCCCGTGACCGGGTACAGCTGGCCGATCCTGTGACCTGGTGCGGCTGGCCAATCATGTGATCGGGTACGGCTGGCCAATCATGTGACCGGGTACGGCTGGGATTCCTGTGGCCGATCCCGTGACCGGGTACAGCTGGCCGATCCCGTGACCGGGTACAGCTGGCCGATCCTGTGACCTGGTGCGGCTGGCCAATCATGTGACCAGGTACGGCTGGCCGATCCTGTGACCTGGTACGGCTGGCTGATCCTGTGGCCAATCCCGTGTCCGGGTACAGCTGGCCGATCCTGTGACCTGGTGCGGCTGGCCAATCATGTGACCGGGTACGGCTGGCCAATCATGTGACCGGGTACAGCTGGCCGATCCTGTGACCGGGTACGGCTGGCCAATCATGTGACCGGGTACGGCTGGCCGATCATGTGACCGGGTACGGCTGGTACAGCTGGCCCATCTTGTGACCGGGTACGGCTGGCCCATCTTGTGACCGGGTACGGCTGGTACAGCTGGCCCATCTTGTGACCAGGTACAGCTGGCCCATCTTGTGACCGGGTACAGCTGGCCGATCCTGTGACCTGGTGCGGCTGGCCAATCATGTGACCGGGTACGGCTGGCCAATCATGTGACCGGGTACGGCTGGCCGATCATGTGACCGGGTACGGCTGGTACAGCTGGCCCATCTTGTGACCAGGTACAGCTGGCCGATCTTGTGACCGGGTACAGCTGGCCCATCTTGTGACCGGGTACAGCTGGCCCATCTTGTGACCGGGTACAGCTGGCCCATCTTGTGACCGGGTACAGCTGGCCCATCTTGTGACCGGGTACAGCTGGCCCATCTTGTGACCGGGTACAGCTGGCCCATCTTGTGACCGGGTACAGCTGGCCCATCTTGTGACCGGGTACAGCTGGCCCATCTTGTGACCGGGTACAGCTGGCCCATCTTGTGACCGGGTACAGCTGGCCGATCCTAAGCCCAAGTCTACGGTGCTAAAACTGTCTCAGAGGAATTTGCAACCCGTGAAACATGATTCAGAGTGACAGAGAGATTCTTGTCTGTAAATGTGTATAAACTGTGATTGTTTATTAGATAACCAACTCACCGTGTTGTTTACAGACACAAATCGCTCGTACCATACCGTTAGCTTAGCATTAGCTTCACAGCTGCTGCCTTCTGATTGGACAGACTTTTAAAGTAAACAGGAACTTACCTGATATTCTTCCCTTCACATCTGGTTTATTTTACATCTTTTATTCCTCTTCCCTCTCATCCTCTTCTTTCTCTTCGGTCATTTATTCTGCTCTTGTTTAGTTTTCTTCTTCCTCTCCTGTTCTGTTCTCTCCGTTTCCTCTCCGTCGCTCCGTCTCACACAGAAACACAGACTTCATTAATAATTCAGCTGCTCGGCCGACACACACACACACACACACAGACACACACACACACACACACACACACACACACAGACACACACACACACACAGACACACACACACACACACACAGACACACACACACACACACACACACACACACACACACACACACACACACACAGACACACACACAGACACACACACACACACACACACAGACACACACACACACACACACACACACACACAGACACACACACACACACACTCACACACACACACACCCAGACACACACACAGACACACACACACACACACACACACACACAGACACACACACACACACACACACAGACACACACACTCACACACACACACACACACAGACACACACACACACACACACACACACACTCACACACACACACACACACACAGACACACACACACACACACACACAGACACACACACACACACACACACACACATGAACACACACACAAACACACACACAGACACACACACACACACACACACACGCACACACACACACACACACATGCACACACACACACACACAAACACACACACACACACACACCGTTATTATTTGCATCCCACTTCAATCATCTGACACTTAAAACTCTTCATAATATAAAAATTAAAGAAACAACAAACATTTACTGTAAAATGTTCAACTCTTATGAAACACATAACATGAATATTTGAGTGTTTTAATGTGCAAATAAAACAATATTCATAATAACGTTATATATAAAATATGATTCAGAGGTTCAGTGATGTGAAACCTGATCAGCCAATAGAAAGTGGAGCTGCTCGCAGGTTTCTATTGGCCGCTGCTGTCGGCCTATCAGGTTACAGCTCCCTGACAGTGGTCGCCTAGCAACGGAGTCACACTGAGAGAGAGAATATTTTGTTGTTTAAATTTAAACTCAGAATCAAGTCAGAAAGATGACGATCTCACTTTCTCTCATGTTTTTGTCATTTTTTTAAAATCTTTCTGACACTTACCTCATTAATATGTAACCGCCCCCCCCACCCACACACACACACACACACTCACACACACACACACACACACACACACACAAGGTGTGTCTGTCTGTCTGTCTGTGTGTGTGTGTGTGTGTGTGTGTGTGTGTGTGTGTGTGTGTGTGTGTGTGTGTGTGTGTGTGTGTGTGTGTGTGCGTGTGCATTGAGAACTTTGTAAGTGAAGAAGATAGCTTATAAAGACATTACCTTCGGGTATACATGTGGGCGCCATCTTGGATAACAGTCATGACCAGTCGAACAGCGAACGCTGTGTAACCAGTAACATAGCTCAAGCACGGCGTTCGTCGTTTGACTGGTCATGACTGTTTTCCAAGATGCTTGCGTTTACATGTAGGGACCCTCATTATGCTACCGTGGAAGTGTGGTGATATTTTGAGCCTTGTTAGTATAAAAATATCAATTTATTTTTACTCTTCCAGTGAACCGCATGCCTAGCGTTAAGCTAATCAGCAGTTCATGCTAGCTTGTTTCAAGCTAAAAACACGTTGGATTAGCATGAAAACATCCCAGAGAACGGTCGACTTGGTACACATATGTTATTGACCCCTATGTTCATTTTGCGCCGGAATTGTCCTTTAACCAGTTCACACACACTTCATAACATCTGAACTTTGCCTTTAAGATAAAACTCATCAGCTGCCTGAGAAAGCTCACATTACATTACGTCACCTCAGATAAACCAGGAAACCAGTTTGTTCCTGTTGAGTTCTGTGAGAAGAGACGCACCGACCGACACACAGTAAGATTTACCTTTTATTACAAAGCTGTGACTTTACCTGGGGGGGGGACAGTTACAGAAAGGAGCTCTGAAGTACTGAAGAAGTGAAATACATTAACTGTAATCTGCTGCAAACTGAAAAACACTTTGAGACTCAAAGTGAAAGTAACTTTCTGCAGCAGGGAGGGGCACACGGAGACGTTTACCTTCTGGGCTTTCTGCCAGGAATCTCTTAGGTTTAGACAACAACACTACTGAGTTTGATGATTTGGGTTCAAATAAGATAGCACTGCAGGCAAACTTGTCCCGTGTGTGAGGGAGGGAAACACAACTGACTTCCTGTTTTAACATCTGCTGTTTCTGCTGTTTTCAGCTGCTCTCAGAGACAAAATGGCTTCCATGTCAGAGGAGGATTTCTGCTGTTCGGTCTGTCGTGAAGTCTTTAGAGATCCTGTTGTCCTGTCATGTAGCCACAGCTTCTGTAAAGACTGTCTGAAGAGCTGGTGGGCAGAGAAACCAACACAGGAGTGTCCAGTTTGTAAGAGGAGCTCTTCACTGGACCGCCCACCTGTTAGTCTCGTGTTGAAGAAGCTGTGTGAGAGTTTCTTACAGCAGAGAGATCAGAGATCTTCAGAGGCTCTCTGCAGTCTGCACTCTGAGAAACTCAAACTCTTCTGTCTGGACCATCAGCAGCCGGTGTGTCTCGTCTGTCTGCATTCAGAAAAACACTCCAACCACAGAATCAGACCCATCGATGAAGCTGCACGACAACACAAGAAGGAACTCCAGGAAACTCTGGAGCCCTTAAAGGAGAAGTTAAAGGTTGTTGAACAAGTTAAAGTGAAGTTTGATCAGACAGCAGAACACCTGAAGGTCCAGGCCCGACGCACAGAGACGCAGATTAAGGATCAGTTTAAGAAGCTTCACCAGTTTCTAGAAGACGAAGAGGAGGCCAGGATGGCTGCACTGAGGGAGGAAGAGGAGCAGAAGAGTCAGAGGATGAAGGAGAAGATGGAGGCTCTGAGCAGAGAGATAGCAGCTCTTTCAGACACAGTCAGAGCCACAGAGGAGCAGCTGAGAGCTGAAGACGTCTCGTTCCTGATCAACTACAAGGCTGCAGTGGAAAGAGTCCAGCAGCCCCCCCTGCTGGAGGATCCACAGCTGCTCTCAGGAGCTCTGATAGACGAGGCCAAACACCTGGGCAACCTGAGCTTCAACATCTGGAACAAGATGAAGGACATGGTCTCCTACTATCCTCTGATTCTGGACCCAAACACTGCTGGTCCAGAACTCATCCTGTCTGAAGATCTGACCAGTGTGAGACGAGGAGAGAAACAGCAGCTTCCTAATAATCCAGAGAGATTTGATTATTCCTGCTCTGTCCTGGGCTCTGAGGGCTTTAACTCAGGGACTCACAGCTGGGATGTCGACGTTGGAGACAGTACAGGCTGGCTACTGGGTGTGTTAGCAGAGTCTGTCCAGAGGAAGGGAGTCATAGGGTCTGGATTATGGACTATATTGTTCTCAAAAGGTGAATACTCAGCATGGTCACCATCAGGTCCAAACACTGATCTCGTGGTGCAGAATCAGTTCCAGAAGATCAGAGTGACTCTGGACTGGAACAGAGGAAAGCTGTCGTTCTCTGATCCTGATACTAACACACACATACACACCTTCACACACACCTTCACTGAGAGGATGTTTCCATACATTAACACTGTTGGTAATCTGAAGATATCACCACTGAAGGTCTGTGTGACAAAACAACAGATCTGATAGTCTGTAGTTTTAGGGTGGTGATACTATTATTATTATAAACTATTCACTTCTTAAACGCTAATGTGCTCCATCTTTTTATGTAGAAATAATATCTGAATTGAATGATAAAATAAGTTTAAACTTTATATTTGCAGCAGCAAACAGTAACAGGAGTCAGCAGATTAATATGTAAGATATAAACAGAATAATGGTTGTTAATATAAATGGTAGTAAACTGATTACTGCGGTAAAGGAGACGGCTTAAAAAGACAGCTTAAAAAGCTAAAAGATATGTTTATATATGTAAATATGGATGTTTATATATGTAAATATGGATGTTTATGTATTTGAATATGGATGTTTAGATGAAATATTATTAGTGTTGTTCTGATCTGTCAAAGGCGTAATATACAAAACTGTTTTTTTCCCCAAGTTTTAGTTATTTTTCAATGTTTTTGTTGCCTTGGCCGATGGCCCGATGGACAGATGGACTGATGGCCCGATGGACAGATGGACTGATGGCCCGATGGACAGATGGACTGATGGCCCGATGGACAGATGGACTGATGGCCCGATGGACAGATGGACTGATGGCTCGATGGCCCGATGGCCCGATGGACTGATGGACTGATGGCTCGATGGCCCGATGGACAGATGGCCCGATGGACAGATGGACTGATGGCTCGATGGACAGATGGACTGATGGCTCGATGGACTGATGGACTGATGGCTCGATGGACTGATGGACTGATGGCTCGATGGCCCGATGGACTGATGGCCCGATGGACTGATGGCCCGATGGACTGATGGACTGATGGCTCTCTTTTTTTTTAACTCTGTCTCGGTAGAACTGAATGTATTTATCTTTTGACATCAATAAATGTCTGTGATGTGAAATGAAATCAGTCTTAATCATGGGTAACATTCAGCAGAAAGGGAACTGAACTCTGTTTAGTAGCATATCCATCCACATCACTATCACAGTGTATTGCCAGGTTTTCCCAAAAGCATGTTTGCAGGAGTGTGTGTGTGTCTCTGTGTGTGTGTGTCTGTGTGTGTGTGTGTGTGTGTGTGTGTGTGTGTGTGTGTGTGTGTGTGTGTGTGTGTGTGTGTGTAAATAATAACATGTTTTCATTAATGTTCATCGTCTTTATTTCACCAACAAGTGTTTCACAGTAAATTAACAGTTTACATATTAAACTGAGTCATTTTTACTATAAAACTTAAATACTTTATGGAAACTTCCTGGAAACCAAAACATAAAGATGGAAAAACTGGATAAAATATAAAATATGTAAGAAATAAAATATTAAAATAAAATTAAAATATTAATGGACTTCGGTGCGTCGGACGGTTCACGCCTCGCCGTCGTCCATTAATACCTGACAATGGACACCTCGAAGGGCATTAACCCGCTTATACCATTGTCACTTGTCAAATAACATATTTTTAAAATATTATTTCACATTTTAATTAGTTTTACAATCGAAATCTAAAGTTTTTACAAACAATAACTCTGTTTCCCTGGTTACGCCTGGCGGTTTGACTAATACCTGGAACAATCATTCCCATCCATCAGGTTCTTATGCAATGCAAACGTTGTTCACTTCTCCAGGAAATAGGAAGGACCTTAGATACGACATTGCCACCCTTAGCAACCGGAGATGTTTATAGTCCGCTCAGCTGATAGAATCCTTCAGCTCAGCTACGAGCCAGAAAGCTAACGCTATGCTAGCTAACGCTATGCTAGCTAACGCTATGCTAGCTAACGCTATGCTAGCAAGATCCAAAGTCAATAACATTGTGTACAGTTGGCAATCAGTAAAATAATTTGACAGTATGTTAAACAACAAGACAAGCTAGCTATCAGCCATGTCATTGTCCCCGAAACAATATAACGACTTTTACAAACAATTTGATCCGCGATGTGTAACGTTACTGTCGGCCGCGGCGGCGCAGCCTGGAGTAGCGACCTGAACAGTGATAATATAATATAATAATATTATTCTTTGTGAAACAAAGTCAGTTCAGAGGGGAAGTATAACTTACTACTTGCAGCGTGTGTGTTAGCGCCATCCTGTGGTGGTCAGAGGACGAGTTGGAAATAACAGATCCACATTTCCTTTTGATTTAATGTAGCTCATTGATTTAGTTATTGATTTAGAACAGTAAACAGTCAGTTTCACCAGAACTCCTTTAGTAGGTGTCCTGTAACACTTTTTTATGGACACCCAGCAGCCAATCAGAATCGAGTATTCACCCAGACCATGGTATAAATATAAAATACTAAACAAGTTGTTCCTCAGTAGTTATAAACACTTGATGTTATTAATTAATAATCAATATATTTACTCTTTGTGTGATGTCACAAACGCCATTGAAGCGTCTCAGTCATAGAATAAAAATTGTTTGTAGTTGTCATGGTGACAACACATGGCGGATAGCGAGGAGGCGGCGGCCGGTTGAGTTTCTCAACAGTAACGGTCCACAGGCAGCTTCCCATTAGTTGTCTCTGCAGCCGGTTGTTATGTATATAAATATAAGGAAAGTTAAAGGTGCCTGCCACACGTGACTGCATATACATACAAGATATATATATATATATATATACTACCGTATATACTAAATATGCTATAGCTTTAAACACTGCTGCTCGCTGTCATGGAGCTCGTAGTTTTATATCGTAGCTGTCTCTGAGTTTTGTGCAATATCAACAGACCAGTTCATGAGAACGCATTGTTCTCTGTGAGCAGCCGGGCAATGCATTCTGGGAGCATCACTGTGACTTTCCCGCTCCTCATTTGCATAAAGTTGAATCTAGGCGACTTTATGCAAATGAGGAGCGTTCAGGTGAGTCCGCTGCCATGGCAACAGTACATATCAACCATTCTGCTTCGTTGATTTCAAGCCTTTCTGTCTGTGTTAGCATCAGCTGCGGCCATTTTGTGTCTATTAATATCATTTGTTAACAGATGAATAATAATAATAATAATAATAATAATAATAATAATAATAATAATAATAATAATAATAATAATGTTCTATACACGTTTATTTTATTCAATAATCTGTTCTTCTGATAAATCATTTTAAATCTCAATAATAATTTCTTCTCTTCCTC
Source organism: Gymnocephalus cernua (assembly GCA_023631565.1). Lineage (NCBI taxonomy): Eukaryota > Metazoa > Chordata > Actinopteri > Perciformes > Percidae > Gymnocephalus > Gymnocephalus cernua. Next base: position 33,735,390 of record CM042442.1, on the reverse strand, counting down.
GTTTCCTTGGTGAAAGGTGCAGCTGTGACATCACTTCCTCCTCCGGGTGTGGCTGTGACATCACTTCCTCCTCCGGCAGCGGTAGCAGCAGGCGCCGCACCGCCCCCGCTCCTCCTCTTCTGCTGCCGCCTCCTTCACCACGTACGGAGGGGGGGCGGAGCTCGACACGCCGTACGGGTTCTCGCCGCTCAGAGCGCCGGGATTGGCTATCACCGTGGCGTCGCCATCAGAGGGGCGGAGCTTAGCCCGCGGGATGGTCACCTCGCCGTACGGGTTCTCGAGGGAGACACGGATGTTTGATGACATGGTGATGAGTCACAGGAGGGCGGGGCTAAAGGAGATGAACCAATCAGCAGCCGTCCAATCAAACGAGAGCTCTGAGGATGAGAGAGAGGAAAGGATTAACTGCAGCTCAACCGTGGATGTGTGAAGAGAACAGGAGACAGCGTTCATGGAGCTCGCCGTGCTTATTGGCGGACTGTGTGGCGGAGTTGAGTTTGGATTTCCATTTCTACTATCTCGCCAGTAAGGTCGTTCCCTCCTGTGGATTTGGAGGATCGTGTCAGATACATATTTTTTTTAGACTGAGCTCAAATGGACTGTTGCTGCAGCAAAACATAAACTGTAAGACCAGTACGCCCAGAATGCACCTGAACACACCTCCCTGTAAGACCAGTACGCCCAGAATGCACCTGAATACACCTCCCTGTAAGACCAGTACGCCCAGAATGCACCTGAACACACCTCCCTGTAAGACCAGCACGCCCAGAATGCACCTGAACACACCTCCCTGTAAGACCAGCACGCCCAGAATGCACCTGAACACACCTCCCTGTAAGACCAGAATGCACCTGAACACACCTCCCTGTAAGACCAGCAGGTGCATTTGTTATTTAAACGACGTGGGCGCTGGATGGAAAACTGACAACCGCGTCGGTCTTAAAAAGATACTTGCGTCGAACTTTGCGCTGCGCCGGGTGTAAGATAGGGACCTATGTTTTCAGCGTTTAATGCTTAGCTAAATAAACAATGTATGTATTAAGAGAACCAAGGAGATGTAATCATTATGTAGTGCTACTAGCTAATGCTAGCG
>CM042442.1:33701797-33729297 GCA_023631565.1 Gymnocephalus cernua | reverse complement strand
CCACGGAAAGCTTTCCTTTGGCTGTTGGTATTTTTTAGTCGTTCTTTTTGTGCTCGCCACCTCCGAACGTTGATTCTGTGACTCCACATGTTTTGGCAGCTTTGCAATTATTAGACGATTCCGCCTCATTCACGACCACAAGTTTAAAGTTGGCGTCATAACTGTTTTGAACGTGTTGGTTTTTTTGACCAACTTTTGAAGCGTTTTTCTGAAGATGATCTCTTTCTCTCTCTCCATTATTTAATTCATAACGCTGTCACTACCAGTAATCACATGGCGTGTTGGCGCCCTCTACTGTTTCCCCTGCTTTCTACCTTTCCCCGTGATTTTGTCTATATCGCGAATATAAGACGACCCCCCCCCCCCCCCCCCCCCCCATTTTTCGGGTCAAGTACGTTCTCTTAATACATCCATGGTCAAGTATTGGTAAACATGATGAGCGCCCACCTCTGTCATGGTTTTGTCTCTGATTCACGTCTTCATGTCACTCTGCAGAGCAGAGCTCCACCAGAGAGCCTGCAGTCGTTGCAGGTTATCTGATGTGTTATAAGAATGTTAAACGTGGGGGACAAACTATTTCTTTCTTAGCTGAAGCCGACAACGGGACAATACTTTTATTTTCATTTTATGTAAGCTGGAGCTACATATCAGATGACTTTGAGAAGTTGCAGTGAGGAATATTTTAGGAGCACCATTTTCGGCAGTGCAGAGAGGTAGCTAGCTAGTGGCCAGCACTAACTTCAGCTGTAAGCGTTAGCTAGCTAGCTATTCACCTATGGTGTGTGTGTGTGTGTGTGTGTGTGTGTGTGTGTGTGTGTGTGCCTGCGCCTGCGCCTGCGCGCGCGCGTGTGTGTGCCTGTGTGTGTGTGTTTTGTTTTTTTGTTTTTGTTAAAGAAGGAAAAGAAAATCCCAACTCTCAATTCTATCAGAGAGACGGATTAGCAGCATTTCCACATGTACTTACATTATAATAATATTATTATTATAATAATAATATTATAATATAATAATAATATTATAATTATATTGTTTCCATCATTTAGTCCTCTGCAAGATCAATGATTCATGTTGTTGCTTGTTGAACAGGTGTATTATAGACCAGGTGTATTATAGACCAGGTGTATTATAGACAGTGTGTATTATAGACCAGGAGTATTATAGACCAGGAGTATTATAGACCAGGTGTATTATTGAGCAGGTGTATTGTGAAAGTATTTTTACTCTCAAGGTTTATTGCACCGACGTGGACCCTGACGGTTCCAGTAGCCATCCCTAAATGTTCAGTATATACTCATCTCTGTTCTTTCCTTCCACAGACGACCATGAAATCTTTCCCTGCTCGCCCTCGCCGTTAGAGAGAGAGAGAGAGAGAGAGAGAGGTCCAGGATGGGGTTCGGTCGGGATCTCAAGAATTCCCACGAGGGATTACTGAAGCTGCAGGACTGGGAATTAAAGGTACGTCTCCGCACACCGTGTACCGGCACACAGGAGTCACCGTACGGTTCACACACACACAGGAGTCACCGTACGGTTCACACACACACAGGAGTCACCGTACGGTTCACACACACACAGGAGTCACCGTACGGTTCACACACACACAGGAGTCACCGTACGGTTCACACACACAGGAGTCACCGTACGGTTCACACACACACAGGAGTCACCGTACGGTTCACACACACAGGAGTCACCGTACGGTTCACACACACAGGAGTCACCGTACGGTTCACACACACACAGGAGTCACCGTACGATTCACACACACAGGAGTCACCGTACGGTTCACACACAGGAGTCACCGTACGGTTCACACACACACAGGAGTCACCGTACGGTTCACACACACACAGGAGTCACCGTACGGTTCACACACACAGGAGTCACCGTACGGTTCACACACACACAGGAGTCACCGTACGGTTCACACACACACAGGAGTCACCGTACGGTTCACACACACAGGAGTCACCGTACGGTTCACACACACACAGGAGTCACCGTACGATTCACACACACAGGAGTCACCGTACGGTTCACACACAGGAGTCACCGTACGGTTCACACACACACAGGAGTCACCGTACGGTTCACACACACACAGGAGTCACCGTACGGTTCACACACACAGGAGTCACCGTACGGTTCACACACACACAGGAGTCACCGTACGGTTCACACACACACAGGAGTCACCGTACGGTTCACACACAGGAGTCACCGTACGGTTCACACACACAGGAGTCACCGTACGGTTCACACACACACACAGGAGTCACCGTACGGTTCACACACACACAGGAGTCACCGTACGGTTCACACACACAGGAGTCACCGTACGGTTCACACACACACACAGGAGTCACCGTACGGTTCACACACACACACAGGAGTCACCGTACGGTTCACACACACACAGGAGTCACCGTACGGTTCACACACACACAGGAGTCACCGTACGGTTCACACACACAGGAGTCACCGTACGGTTCACACACACACAGGAGTCACCGTACGGTTCACACACACACAGGAGTCACCGTACGGTTCACACACAGGAGTCACCGTACGGTTCACACACAGGAGTCACCGTACGGTTCACACACACAGGAGTCACCGTACGGTTCACACACACACAGGAGTCACCGTACGGTTCACACACACACAGGAGTCACCGTACGGTTCACACACAGGAGTCACCGTACGGTTCACACACACAGGAGTCACCGTACGGTTCACACACACACACAGGAGTCACCGTACGGTTCACACACACACAGGAGTCACCGTACGGTTCACACACACACAGGAGTCACCGTACGGTTCACACACACACACAGGAGTCACCGTACGGTTCACACACACACAGGAGTCACCGTACGGTTCACACACACAGGAGTCACCGTACGGTTCACACACACACAGGAGTCACCGTACGGTTCACACACACAGGAGTCACCGTACGGTTCACACACACACAGGAGTCACCGTACGGTTCACACACACAGGAGTCACCGTACGGTTCACACACAGGAGTCACCGTACGGTTCACACACACACACAGGAGTCACCGTACGGTTCACACACAGGAGTCACCGTACGGTTCACACACACACAGGAGTCACCGTACGGTTCACACACACAGGAGTCACCGTACGGTTCACACACACACAGGAGTCACCGTACGGTTCACACACACAGGAGTCACCGTACGGTTCACACACACACAGGAGTCACCGTACGGTTCACACACACAGGAGTCACCGTACGGTTCACACACACAGGAGTCACCGTACGGTTCACACACACAGGAGTCACCGTACGGTTCACACACACACAGGAGTCACCGTACGGTTCACACACACAGGAGTCACCGTACGGTTCACACACACACAGGAGTCACCGTACGGTTCACACACACACAGGAGTCACCGTACGGTTCACACACAGGAGTCACCGTACGGTTCACACACACAGGAGTCACCGTACGGTTCACACACACACAGGAGTCACCGTACGGTTCACACACACACAGGAGTCACCGTACGGTTCACACACACACAGGAGTCACCGTACGGTTCACACACACACACAGGAGTCACCGTACGGTTCACACACAGGAGTCACCGTACGGTTCACACACACAGGAGTCACCGTACGGTTCACACACACACAGGAGTCACCGTACGGTTCACACACACACAGGAGTCACCGTACGGTTCACACACACACAGGAGTCACCGTACGGTTCACACACACACAGGAGTCACCGTACGGTTCACACACAGGAGTCACCGTACGGTTCACACACAGGAGTCACCGTACGGTTCACACACACACAGGAGTCACCGTACGGTTCACACACACACAGGAGTCACCGTACGGTTCACACACACACAGGAGTCACCGTACGGTTCACACACACACAGGAGTCACCGTACGGTTCACACACAGGAGTCACCGTACGGTTCACACACAGGAGTCACCGTACGGTTCACACACAGGAGTCACCGTACGGTTCACACACACACAGGAGTCACCGTACGGTTCACACACACACAGGAGTCACCGTACGGTTCACACACAGGAGTCACCGTACGGTTCACACACACACAGGAGTCACCGTACGGTTCACACACACACAGGAGTCACCGTACGGTTCACACACACAGGAGTCACCGTACGGTTCACACACACACAGGAGTCACCGTACGGTTCACACACACAGGAGTCACCGTACGGTTCACACACACAGGAGTCACCGTACGGTTCACACACACACAGGAGTCACCGTACGGTTCACACACACACAGGAGTCACCGTACGGTTCACACACACAGGAGTCACCGTACGGTTCACACACACACAGGAGTCACCGTACGGTTCACACACACACAGGAGTCACCGTACGGTTCACACACACACAGGAGTCACCGTGTGTGTGTGTGTGTGTGTGGTAACGTGTGTGTGTGTGTGTGTGTGGTAACTTGTGTGTGTGGTAACTTGTGTGTGTGGTAACGTGTGTGTGGTAACGTGTGTGTGGTAACGTGTGTGTGTGTGGTAACGTGTGTGTGGTAACGTGTGTGTGTGTGGTAACGTGTGTGTGTGTGGTAACGTGTGTGTGTGTGTGTTAACGTGTGTGTGTGTGTGTGTGTGGTAACGTGTGTGTGTTAACTGACATTAAAAAAAAATGGCCACGAAGACGTTGATTATTTCTCAGTGACAACTGATATGTGGTCAAGCGTAAACATGATGCCATACATGAGCCTGACCATACGTTATCTCACCGCAAACTGGGAACTAAAATCAAAGTGCCTGGAGACTGTGTTCACGCCAGAAAGCCACACGGGTGACAACCTGGCGGCAGCCCTCAGGTCCTCCTTCCAAGAGTGGTCCCTGGACCAGAGGAAACTGGTCTGTATTACCACGGACAATGGAGCAAATATTGTGGCTGCGGTCCGAAAGCTTGCTGGACACGGCTAAATTGCTTTGGCCATAATCTACATTTAGCCGTCACAAATTCGATGAAGTCAGAAAAGGACGGCACTGCCCGAGCCATGGGGGTCTTTCTCCCAGAGCAGTAAAGAAAAAGCTCCAGAGAGAGCAAGTCGAGCACAACCTGCCCCAACACCGCTTAGTTCTGGTGAGTTGTTCTAAACTCCGATTCTTCTTTCTTTAGAGGTTGTTTTTCAGGTAACAGTCCGTGGATATAAACGCACTCGTCCAAACGCAACTTGAAACTTTGAACAATTTATTCTACACAATCAAAGGTTGCAAACGGTGACAAAACCTGCTCTATAATTCATATTAAACTCAAAAGGTATCGAAAAAAAGTAATCTATAAATAAATGTTAATTCATATTATTGTTAATATGTTTATAATGTAATAATTATACATTTTCAAAGCGAATACGAAACGAAATATAAAATAGCCTACTGTAAATAACTGGGCAAAACTCATGGAAACGCCAATCAAAGCTCTGATTTCCTGCTGCCCATTTTCATGATCAAGATGAGATTTTATTGATCCCGAGCTGGAGAAATTCGCTTAGGCAGCTCCAGATACTACGTAACCTGCATGCGTTCTTGAGTGTGTGACGCGGCCGCCGGGGGATTTGTGTGTGTGTGTGTGTGTGTGTGTGTGTGTGTGTGTGTGTGTGTGTGTGTGGGTGGGGGTCAGTTAACCGCCAAATCGCGTTTCCTGTTGCTTCATCACCGCGGTAAGAAAAAGTCCCATACCGTCACAGCCCTAGGTAACGTGTGTGTGGTAACGTGTGTGTGTGTGTGTGTGGTAACGTGTGTGTGTGTGTGTGTGTGTGTGTGTGGTAGCGTGTGTGTGTGTGTAACGTGTGTGGTAACGTGTGTGGTAACGTGTGTGGTAACGTGTGTGTGTGTGTGTGTGTGGTAGCGTGTGTGTGTGTGTGTGTGTGTGTGTGGTAACGTGTGTGTGTGTGTGTGTGTGTGTGTGTGTGGTAGCGTGTGTGTGTGTGTGTGTGTGGTAACGTGTGTGGTAACGTGTGTGTGTGTGTGTGTGTGTGTGTGTGTGTGTGTGTGGTAGCGTGTGTGTGTGTGTGTGTAACGTGTGTGGTAACGTGTGTGTGTGTGTGTGTGTGTGTGTGGTAACGTGTGTGTGTGTGTGTGTGTGGTAACGTGTGTGTGTGTGTGTGTGTGGTAGCGTGTGTGTGTGTGTGTGTGTAACGTGTGTGGTAACGTGTGTGTGTGTGTGTTAACGTGTCTGTCGCCCTCTAGCTGCTGGAGACGGTGAAACGTTTCATGACCCTGCGAGTGAAGAGTGATAAAGAGTATGCTGCTCTGCTGCTCAGCATGACTCAGCAAACTGAGAAACAGGAAGCAGCTGATTACGTCAGCACTGTGAGCAAGGTGAGTGGCCTCACCTGTTGGTTCAGTCTCCTCTCTCTCTCAGGTAGTCACGTTCTTTCTATGTTGAAGCGTTGAGGCTTTTATTGTTGTACTTCCCCCTCCCAGTCGTGGTGTCAGGTGGTGCGCCAGACGGAGGCGTTGGGCCGAGTCATGCGGAGTCACGCTGACGATCTGAACTCCGGGCCGCTGCACCGATTGGCCACGCTGATCAGAGACAAGCAGCAGGTGAAGAAGAGCTACCAGAGTCTTCATCACCAGCTGGAGAGCCACAACCACAAGGTCTGCTGGGAAATATATTTTGTGTGTGTGTGTGTGTGTGTGTGTGTGTGTGTGTGTGTGTGTGTGTGTGTGTGTGTGTGTGTGTGTGTGTGTGTGTGTGTATGCACTGATGGGCAGTAACGCGTTAGAAGTAACGCGTTACTGTAATCCGATTACTTGAGTAACGAGTAAAGTAAGGGATTACAATTGCAAAACGGTAATTAGATTACTGTTACTTCCCCGTAAAGGCCGTTATATACTAGACGTCACGGGACCGCCGTGAGTATTTATACTCGCGCGTGGTGGTCGCGGCACTAGTTGCAGTCTTCTCCTGAACAGCGGTGGCGCTAAGGAGCAAAGGCTACCGATGTTTCCTTTTCTACGGACTAGAAGAAGAAGAAGAAGATAAACACCGGCAGAACAGGCAGCAGCCGTGCCGTCAGTACTTCCGTCAGATTGAGTCTTTCATTCACCATAAAGAACTCATCTTAACCAGTAAGTTTACCAGAGACCTGTGGTGTGTCCCAAACCGCGCACTTCTGTACTTATACTAACTATTTGAGTGCACTCAAAGTGTAACTTGTCGAAGTGTGGTAAATGCAGTGCACTGCAAATACCCGGATGGTGCACTCAAAACGGTCAGAAAGTTGAGTGTGCATCGATGCACACTCAACACACTCAACGGTCGCCATCTTGGCTACGTAGCGGAAGGGGCGGAGCTAACAAAAACTGAAAAACTTTGGATAATGGCGGACTTCTACGCGACAGCGAAACCGACCGAACAACACAAATGTAAGTTGAACATTCATCTTTTGCTGTACTTGTATAAAATATAAGCCACCTGTTTATGTATATGTGGTTAATTTTGCAATCGGTGATGATTTTTTTTACCGCGAATTATAACGTTTATATGTACCGTAATTTGACGTGCTATCAAGCTAGCTTTAGCTAACCTTAGCTAGCTAACAGCGGCACAGTTTAACCAACGAGTATAGCTAGAAGTTACCGGTACTCTTTGGTTTAACCACTGGCAAATACGTGATAACCTAGCTAGCTAGTGTTACATGTGTTGTGGTATACTGTTTACTGTGTTTAACTATCGTCCTCACTGTAGACATTTTAGCATTAGATGTGTGTGTGTGTGTGTGATCTCGTATGTGTATACAATATACATCAGCTAAGCTGCGAGCGTTAGCAGTAATGTTACAGTACGTTAATGTATGCTATGTTATAACGTATTAACAGTGCTGTTTCTGTCCTGATCTGACTTATACAATCGTTAGGGACACGGACGTGGCAGCCGTCAACGCTGCCAACTTGAGGGAAGTCCTCCTCTGCTGGAAGGCGAACGACCTGGGGGAGGAGAGAGAGGATTTCCCTGCTGGTCTTGTGGACAGCACGGTGCACAGTGGCCCGGGGCAGAGCAAAGGCTCTGGCTAAACCACGATAAGAGGTACCGCTGGCTAGCGAAAGAGGAAGACAAGGGCCTCGATGACGGGTCCCCAGCCGTGGTCACACGCCGTGCCGAGGATGTACCGTTACAGGATCCCCTGGAGAGTCTGAAGTCCACCCTCATATCACTTTCCCCATCAAAGTACAGGCCCAGCAATGGCACCGTCTTTTAAAATAAAATGTTATTGAATGTATTTAATGGTATGTGATATGTTTAGCGTTGCATGACTGTAGCAAGCATACGTGAAATGAATGAATAGAACAATAGGATCTATTGAAATGTCTATTGGGTTGCCTCTGCTTTCATTCTTGTATTGTCACAGTAATTAATAGCTATTGCAATAAACACCCTTATATAAACATATAATATGACTATTTTCTATGTTAACGTTATATGCCAGTTGGACACCATTTTAATTGCTCCAATTTTGCTAAAATAACTCAAAATGGCCATTTTTGGTTTCTTACAATGAATTAAAAGCAAAAGTATGAATATCATAAAACCGGTATGTTTATGGTTGCATAAAACAGAGGTCAAATACAAGCAACAATAAAAACAATCGCATTAATTTTGATAAACAAAGCAGAAATGTATTTTTCGCGAGTGACAAAAGGTAGTGGGAATGCTCTGCCCGGGGTACAATTCACAATTTCGCAGAAGAAGAAGGAGGAGGACTGAGATGTTGTGATCGTCACTTCCGGTAAGTACATGAGGCAGTGCGCGATTTGAGACAACACTCCCCCGTCAAATTTTACGCACTATGCAAGTAAGTACATAGTGCACGAAGTGCACTTCTCTGAGTGCACTAAGGGAAGTGCGCGATTTGGGACACACCTCTGCACTCACTCGGCGAGTCCTGGCATCCGGATACCCAGGAGCTCCTTCAGGCTTCCTGTTTACGGTTTGTCGAGCGCCGCTGAAAAAAATAGACTCTGCTTGCACGCTGAAAATCGGACGCGCCGGCCGGAAATTACGTCATTTTGATGTCACGATTGCACGCGCCACGCACCCTGCGTCTAGTATAGAACGGCCTTAAGCAGGCTGCGTTACTTAACCGCGATTTAGTTTCGCGTGACGACGTATGAGCGCCGCAACGTCAGTGTAAACACCGACACGTGTAGCGTTGAGCAAGAGACAGCACGGAGCGCGGGAGAGAGCAGGATGCAGGAAGTACCAACATTACTTTGTTACTAATTACTATTTCCAAGTAACTTGTAACACTGGTGGTGTGTAACCCTAACCCTCTGTTAATACATTTATCAAATGTTTACATAATGTCTAATCGTGGCCCTGTTGTTGTTGTTCTGCTGTTGCTAGGTAACCAGGAGTGACCTGGACAAAATGAAGGCGACGTATCGTCAGCTGAGCCGCGACGCCAACAACGCCAAAGAGAAATACCTCGAAGCGCTGGCTAAAGGTTTCTTCTTCTTTCACTTCCACTAAGTTAAAGTCTGTGAATGTTGATTGTTGCTGAAGCTCTTTAAAACTTTGTTGTGACCGCTCTCGTTCAATCACAGGCAGGGAGGCGGAGCGAGCCCGGGAGCGTTATGACAAAGCGACGGCGAAGCTCCACAACCTTCACAACCAGTACGTGTTGGCGGTTTGTGGCGCCCGCACGCAGCAGGACGAACACCGGTGCCGGGCCGCTCCGGCGCTGCTCGACGCTCTGCAGAGGATGCAGGAGGACATGACCCTCGCCCTGTGAGTCCCATGACCCCCATGCTAACTGACACGCTAACCCATGCGCTAACTGACACGCTAACCCACATGCTAACTGACACGCGCTAACTGACACGCGCTAACTGACACGCGCTAACTGACACGCGCTAACTGACACGCGCTAACTGACACGCGCTAACTGACACGCGCTAACTGACACGCGCTAACTGACACGCGCTAACTGACACGCGCTGACCCACACGATAACCCACGCGCTAACTGACACGCTAACCCACACCGTAACCCACATGCTAACCCACACGCTAACCCACGCGTTAACCGACACGCTAACCCACGCGTTAACCGACACGCTAATCCACACGCTGACCGACGGCTCATAACTATGTGTATTTTCACAGTAAAATCATCCTACAGGAGTACTGTGTGATGTATTTCCTGTGTATTTTCACAGTAAAAGCATCCTACAGGAGTACTGTGTGATGTATTTCCTGTGTATTTTCACAGTAAAAGCATCCTACAGGAGTACTGTGTGATGTATTTCCTGTGTATTTTCACAGTAAAAGCATCCTGCAGGAGTACTGTGAGATCAGCAGTCTGCTGACGGAGGAGATAGTTAAAGTTCATCAGGAGATCTCGGCGGCGGTGGAGCAGATCGACCAGCTGGCTGAGTACCAACACTTCATCGACGCCTACAGGTCAGAAAATAACCGCGGACTCAGAGAGACGGGTGGTTAGTTGCTATGGTAACAGCGTGTCCGTCCCCTCCGCAGGTCTCCGGAGACTCCGGAGGCGAACGTGGAGTTCGATGCGTCTCTGTTGGACGAGACGGACAATCTGCCGGCTGACGAGATCCTCTGGAACACGCTGACGGCCGACAGCCTGCAAGCTATGTGAGCTACTTCAAAATAAAAGAGTTTCCTTTCAAAGTAAAATACTCTTAAGGTTTTAGGCCTCCTGCACACTGGCTGTGTGGCGTGTCAGTTGCGTGGCGGCTGCGTGGCGTTTTCTACGTCTCTACACACCAGAAACGTGTCTGACGCGGCGCTGCTGCTGCTCGCCTCGTCTGGACACGTGGATGTTTCTCATAAACATAAATATGAATATATTCTGATCTGATTACAGCAAAGACGACGTCGGCAGTGTTGACGGTGAAACAGGCTCCAGAATATTTGGTTCTGTATTAACAGGTGACATAATTGAAAATCTGTAATTAGGGGTCCAAGCCCGAGGTTGCGAGAACCGGCGGTAGCGAAGCTACGCCGTTCGCACAGCAGGGCTGTGGAACCCTATTGAAATTGTAAAAATTCTTATTAGGGGTCCAAGCCCGAGGTTGCGAGAACCGGCGGTAGCGAAGCTACGCCGTTCGCACAGCAGGGCTGTGGAACCCTTTTGAAATTGTAAAAATTCTTATTAGGGGTCCAAGCCCGAGGCTGTGAGAATCGGCGGTAGCGAAGCTACGCCGTTCGCACAGCAGGGCTGTGGAACCCTATTGGAATTGTAAGGTTTCTTATTATTATTATTCGGCTTTTTCTTCCGCCTCTAAAACTGATACTGCAGCCTAAACCGTAAATGGTGGGAGGTTGCCGTTTTCAGGTCTGGTCCAAAACACTGCAGGGACCTCGGACGAAAAAATTCAGCCACTTTGACCACAAGGTGGCGCTATAGCAGAAAAAACGCGTTTGGCCTTATAACTCCCGAACCGTACATCGCACATTAAAAATACACATATCAACGCGTTCCTTGGATCCAGTTGAATCTCGTGGTACAGGCCACGCCCATTTCCGCCTAGACTTTTATACGTGAAAAATCGCGATTTATCGTAAACCTGTTTTTTCGTACTCCTCCTAGACCATACGACGGATCTGCATGAAACTTGGTCTGTAGCATCAGTAGACCGACCTGACAAAAAGTTATCAAAAGATTTTTTTTCGGATGAAAATTGCGTAAACTACTCACAAACAAATTTGTGTAGCTAGCTACAAAGACACAAACGTTGCCATATCTCGGCCAAAATAAATGATATCATCACAAATCTTTAGATTCTTGTTTCACATGCGCCTCTTAGTGTAGGAAACAATTTTGACAAAATTTGGTCAATAGGGGGCGCCAAAAGTACCAAAAGTTAATATCTCATGAACAGCTCATCCGATTTTCACGAAATTTGGTGCGTACCATCTAGGCCCACTCTTGAGGCCAGGCCTACAGTGGGGTACTGACTCGTCAAAGTGGGCGTGGCCTATGGGTCCCATGTTTGGATCTACCACTTACACTAAAGTGAGCAACTTAAAATTTACAGTGTCGATGTGCAATGGTTCATGGACCTGACATACCAAATATTACATTATTGGACCACTAGGCGGCGCTACAATGACGTAAAACGTGTTTTTGCATATAACTCCGAAAGGCTACATTGCAGACCGAATATTTATAGATGTATTTGTTCCTTGTATCGACCTGAATCTGACGATATAGGACAGGTCCATTTATACTAAAACTTTTTTTCGCAAATTCGTGTAGTGCGAAAAAAAATGTTTTCGTACTCGTCCTAGGACATACAACCGATGTGCACGAAACTTGGTAGATACCATCTGTCTATGGAGCTGACCAAAAGTTATCAAAGGAATTTCGCTACACTACACCGTTCGCACTTTACAACCAAACTAATTCGTTGTAGCTAGCCAAAAAACACGAACTTTAACATATCTCGCCCAAATTAATAGTTATCAGAAAGACACCAGGTAGGCTTCTTCAGCATCCCATTCTGAGCCCCCACACCAAATTTGGTCAAAATCGGCCGTTAGGGGGCGCTATAATTAACGTAGAGGCTTTTTCGGCAAATAAGTCAATGCATTTGAATGGGAATACTTTGCAATGTAAATATCTCTGCAGCATTAAATGCTATCATCACCAACCCTGGGAGTATTTTGTTTGTCATGCCACTCTGCAGCTTCCCACCAAATTTGGTGAAAATCGGCCGTTAGGGGGCGCTATAATTAACGTAGAGACCTTTTGGCAAATAAGTCAATGCATTTAAATATGTTTTTGCGTATAACTCCCACAGTTTGCATTGCAGATGAGAAGTTCTTAGATCTCCTTGTTCCTTGAATCCATATGAATATGATAATACAGGGTAATCCCATTTCCACAAAGAAGTTATTTCGTAAAATCACACAATGCGCAAAACAAAGTTTTCGTACTCCTCCTAGGCCATGCGACCGATGTGCACGAAACTTGGTAGATACCATCTGTGTATGGAGCTGACCAAAAGTTATCAAAGGAATTTCGCTACATTACACCGTTCGCACTTTACAACTAAACTAATTTGTTGTAGCTAGCCACAAAACACGAACTTTGGCATATCTCGCCCAAATTAATAGTTATCAAAAAGAAACCAGGTAGTCTTCTTCAACATCCCATTCTGAGCCTCCATACCATATTTGGTCAAAAGCGGCCCTTAGGGGGCGCTATAATTAACGTAGAGGCTTTTACGGCAAATACGTCAATGCATTTGAATGGGAATACTTTGCAATGTAAATATCTCTGCAGCATTAAATGCTATCATCACCAACCCTGGGAGTATTTTGTTCGTCATGCCACTCTGCAGCTTCCCACCAAATTTGGTGAAAATCGGCCGTTAGGGGGCGCTATAATTAACGTAGAGACCTTTTGGCAAATGAGTCAATGCATTTAAATGGGAGTAATTTGCAATGGATATGTCTCTGCAGCAGTAAATGCCATCACCATGAAACTTGAGACTAATGTTCGACATGCCACTCTGCGGCTCCCCAACGGATTTGGCGACAATCGCCCTTTAGGGGGCGCTATAATCAAGGTAGAAGCGGTTTGGCCTTTTACGCAACGAAGAGGAAATTTGCAATTGCATTTCACTACGTTCTTTGGAGCTCGCGCTCGGTCAGGCGGCGGCGCTTCGGGTTCTCCTTTCGCGGGCTCCGTTTTCGCCGGGGGGGACCGGCGCACAAGGCTTGGACCCCGTTCATAACTGCTTGCAGTTCTAGTTAGGGGTCCAAGCCCGAGGTTGCGAGAACGGGCGGTAGCGAAGCTACGCCGTTCGCACAGCAGGGCTGTGGAACCCTATTGAAATTGTAAAAATTCTTATTATTATTAGGGGTCCAAGCCCGAGGCTGCGAGAATCGGCGGTAGCGAAGCTACGCCGTTCGCACAGCAGGGCTGTGGAACCCTATTGGAATTGTAAGGTTTCTTATTATTATTCTTCCGCCTCTAAAACTGATACTGCAGCCTAAACCGTAAATGGTGGGAGGTTGCCGTTTTCAGGTCTGGTCCAAAACCCTGCAGGGACCTCGGACGAAAAAATTCAGCCACTTACACCACTAGGTGGCGCTATAGCAGTAAAAACGCGTTTGGCCTTATAACTCCCAAACCGTACATCGCACATTAAAAAAACACATATCCATGCGTTCCCTGAATCCAGCTGAATCTCTTGATGTAGGCCACGCCCATTTCCGCCCCGACTTTTTTCCGTGAAAAATCGTGATTTATCGTAAACCTACTTTTTTATACTCCTCCTAGACCGTGCAACCGATTTGCATAAAACTTGGTAAGAAGCATCTATAGACTGACCTGACAAAAAGTTATCAAAAGACTTTTTTTCGGATAAAAATTGCGTAAACTACGCACAAACAAATTTGTGTAGCTAGCTATGAAGACACAAACGTTGCCATATCTCGGCCAAAATAAATGATATCATCACAATTCTTTAGATTCTTGTTTCCCATGAGCCTTTTAGTGTCTGAAACTAATTTTACAAAATTTGGTCAATAGGGGGCGCCAAAAGTACCAAAAGTTAATATCTCATGAACGGCTCATCCGATTTTCACAAAATTTGGTGCTTACCATCTAGGCCCACTGTTGAGGCCAGTCCTACAGTGGGGTACTGATTCGTCAAAGTGGGCGTGGCCTATGGGTCCCATGTTTGGATCTACCACTTACACTAAAGTGAGCAAATTAAAATGTACAGTGTCGATGTGCAATGGTTCATTGACCTAACCTACCAAATATTAAACAACTGGACCACTAGGTGGCGCTACAATGACGTAAAACGTGTTTTTGCATATAACTCCGAAACGCTACATCGCAGACCAAATATTTATAGATCCACTTGTTCCTTGTATCGACCTGAATCTGACGATATAGGACAGGTCCATTTTTACTAAAAAGTTTTTTCGCAAAATCGTGTAGTGCGAAAAAAAATGTTTTCGTACTCGTCCTAGGCCATACAACCGATGTGCACGAAACTTGGTAGATACCATCTGTGTATGGAGCTGACCAAAAGTTATCAAAGGAATTTCGCTACATTACACCGTTCGAACTTTACAACCAAACTAATTCGTTGTAGCTAGCCACAAAACACGAACTTTGGCATATCTCGGCCATATTAATAGTAATCAGAATCAAACCTGGTGGGCTTCTTCAACATCCCATTCCTAGTCTCCACACCAAATTTGGTTAAGATACGCCGTCGGGGGGCGCTATAATTAACGTAGAGGCTTTTTCGGCAAATAAGTCAATGCATTTGAATGGGAATACTTTGCAATGTAAATATCTCTGCAGCATTAAATGCTATCATCACAAACCCTGGGAGTATTTTGTTCGTCATGCCACTCTGCAGCTTCCCACCAAATTTGGTGAAAATCGGCCGTTAGGGGGCGCTATAATTAACGTAGAGACCTTTTGGCAAATAAGTCAATGCATTTAAATACTTTTTTGCGTATAACTCCCACAGTTTGCATTGCAGATGAGAAATTCTTAGATCTCCTTGTTCCTTGAATCCATATGAATCTGATAATACAGGGTAATCCCATTTCCACGATGAAGTTATTTCGTAAAATCACACAATGCGCAAAACAAAGTTTTCGTACTCGTCCTAGGCCATGCGACCGATGTGCACGAAACTTGGTAGATACCATCTGCGTATGGAGCTGACCAAAAGTTATCAAAGGAATTTTGCTACATTACACCGTTCGCATTTTACAACTAAACTAATTTGTTGTAGCTAGCCTCAAAACACGAACTTTGGCATATCTCGCCAAAATTAATAGTTATCAAAAAGAAACCAGGTAGTCTTCTTTAACATCCCATTCTGAGCCTCCATACCATATTTGGTCAAAATCGGCCCTTAGGGGGCGCTATAATTAACGTAGAGGCTTTTACGGCAAATAAGTCAATGCATTTGAATGGGAATACTTTGCAATGTAAATATCTCGGCAGCATTAAATGCTATCATCACAAACCCTGGGAGTATTTTGTTCGTCATGCCACTCTGCAGGTTCCCACCAAATTTGGTGAAAATCGGCCGTTAGGGGGCGCTATAATTAACGTAGAGACCTTTTGGCAAATAAGTCAATGCATTTAAATATGTTTTTACGCATAACTCCCACAGTCTGCATTGCAGATGAAAAGTTCTTAGATATCCTTGTTCCTTGAATCCATATGAATCTGATAATACAGGGTAATCCCATTTCCACGAAGAAGTTATTTCGTAAAATCACACAATGCGTAAAACAAAGTTTTCGTACTCGTCCTAGGCCATGCGACCGATGTGCACGAAACTTGGTAGATACCATCTCTGTATGGAGCTGACCAAAAGTTATCAAAGGAATTTTGCTACATTACACCGTTCGCACTTTACAACTAAACTAATTTGTTGTAGCTAGCCACAAAACACGAACTTTGGCATATCTCGCCCAAATTAATAGTTATCAGAAAGAAACCAGGTAGGCTTCTTCACCATCCCATTGTGAGCCTCCACACCAAATTTGGTCAAAATCGGCCGTTAGGGGGCGCTATAATTAACGTAGAGGCTTTTTCGGCAAATAAGTCAATGCATTTGAATGGGAATACTTTGCAATGTAAATATCTCTGCAGCATTAAATGCTATCATCACAAACCCTGGGAGTATTTTGTTCGTCATGCCACTCTGCAGCTTCCCACCAAATTTGGTGAAAATCGGCCGTTAGGGGGCGCTATAATTAACGTAGAGACCTTTTGGCATATAAGTCAATGCATTTAAATATGTTTTTGCGTATAACTCCCACAGTTTGCATTGCAGATGAGAAGTTCTTAGATCTCCTTGTTCCTTGAATCCATATGAATCTGATGATACAGGGTAATCCCATTTCCACGAAGAAGTTATTTCGTAAAATCACACAATGCGCAAAACAAAGTTTTCGTACTCGTCCTAGGCCATGCGACCGATGTGCACGAAACTTGGTAGATACCATCTGTGTAAGAGGCTGACCAAAATTTATCAAAGGATTTTTGCTACATTACACCGTTCGCACTTTACAACTAAACTAATTTGTTGTAGCTAGCCACAAAACACGAACTTTGGCATATCTCGCCCAAATTAATAGTTATCAGAAAGACACCAGGTAGGCTTCTTCAACATCCCATTCTGAGCCTCCACACCAAATTTGGTCAAAATCGGCCGTTAGGGGGCGCTATAATTAACGTAGAGGCTTTTTCGGCAAATAAGTCAATGCATTTGAATGGGAATACTTTGCAATGTAAATATCTCTGCAGCATTAAATGCTATCATCACAAACCCTGGGTGTGTTTTGTTCAGGATGCCACTCTGCGGCTTCCCACAAAATTTGGTGAAAATCGGCCGTTAGGGGGCGCTACAATTAACGTAGAGGCCTTTCGGCAAATGAGTCAATGCATTTAAATGGGAATAATTTGCAATGTAAATATCTCTGCAGCATTAAATGCTATCATCACAAACCCTAGGTGTATTTTGTTCAGCATGCCACTGTGCGGCTTCCCACAAAATTTGGTGAAAATCGGCCGTCAGGGGGCGCTACAATTAACATAGAGGCCTTTTGGCAAATGAGTCAATGCATTTAAATGGGAGTAATTTGCAATAGATATGTCTCTGCAGCAGTAAATGCTATCATCACAAAACTTGAGATTATTGTTCGCCATGCCACTCTGTGGCTCTTCACCGGATTTGGCAACGATCGCCGGGGGCGACTCGCGCCGGGGGGGACAGGCGCACGAGGCTTGGACCCCGTTCATAACTGCTTGCAGTTCTAGTTATTATTATTATTATTCTTCCGCCTCTAAAACTGATACTGCAGCCTAAACCGTAAATGGTGGGAGGTTGCCCTTTGCAGGACTGGTCCAGATCACTGCAGGGACCTCGGACGAAAAAATTCGGCCACTTTGACCACTAGGTGGCGCTATAGCAGAAAAAACGCGTTTGGCCTTATAACTCCCAAACCATACATCGCACATTAAAAATACACATATCGACGCGTTCCTTGGATCCAGCTGAATCTCGTGGTATAGGCCACGCCCATTTCCGCCTAGACTTTTATACGTGAAAAATCGCGATATATCGTAAACCTGCTTTTTCGTACTCCTCTTAGACCGTGTAACGGATCTGCATGAAACTTGGTCTCTAACATCTATAGGCCGACTTGAGACAAAAGTATCAAAAGATTTTTTTTCGGATAAAAATTGCGTAAACTACGCACAAACAAATTTGTGTAGCTAGCTACGAAGACACAAACGTTGCCATATCTCGGCCAAAATAAATGATATCATCACAAATCTTTAGATTCTTGTTTGAAATGAGCCTCTCAGTGTCTGAAACAAATTTTAAAAAATTTGGTCAATAGGGGGCGCCAAAAGTACAAAAAGTTAATATCTCATGAACGGCTCATCCGATTTTTACGAAATTTGGAGCGTACCATCTAGGCCCACTCCTGAGGCCAGGACTCCAGTGGGGTACTGATTCGTCAAAGTGGGCATGGCCTATGGGACCCAAATGGGACCCAGGTTTATATCTACCACTTACACTAATGTGAGCAACTTCAAATTTACAGTGTAGATGTACAATGGTTTCCGGACCACAGGTACCAAATATTACAAAAGTGGACCACTAGGTGGCGCTACAATCACGTAAAACGTGTTTTTGACTATAACTCCCACAGAATACATCGCAGATGGAATATTTATAGATCCACGTGTTCCTTGTATGCATTTGAATCTGATGATATAGGAAAAGTCCATTTCTACGAAAAGAAATTTTCGCAAAATTGCGCAATGCAAAAAAAAGTGTTTTCGTACTCGTCCTAGGCCGTGTGACCAATGACCACGAAACTTGGAAGATATAATCTGTATATAGAGCTGACCAAAAGTTGTCAAAAGAATTTTGCTACGGTACACCGTTCGCACTTTACAAGCAAACTAATTTGACGTGGCTAGCCACAAAACACGAACTTTGGCATATCTCGGCCAAATTATTTGATATCCGAACAAATCTTGGTACAGATCTTCGACATGCCATTCCAAGCCTCCATACAAAATGTGGTCAAAATCGGCCTTCAGGGGGCGCTATAATTAACGTGGAGGTCTTTCAGTAAATAAGTCAATGCATTTAAATGGGAATAATTTGCAATGTGAATATCTCTGCAGCAGTAAATGCCATCATCACAAAACTTGATAGTGTTGTTCGTCATGCCACCCCGTGCCTCCACACCAAATTTGGTGAAAATCCGCCGCCAGGGGGCGCTACAATTAACGTAGAGGCCTTTCGGCAAATGAGTCAATGCATTTAAATGGGAGTAATTTGCAATGTGAATATCTCGGCAGCAGTAAATGCCATCATCACGAAACTTGAGACTAATGTTCGACATGCCACTCTGCGGCTCCCCAACGGATTTGGCGACAATCGCCCTTTAGGGGGCGCTATAATCAAGGTAGAAGCGGTTTGGCCTTTTACGCAACGAAGAGGAAATTTGCAATTGCATTTCACTACGTTCTTTGGAGCTCGCGCTCGTTCAGGCGGCGGCGCTTCGGGTTCTCCTTTCACGGGCTCCGTTTTCGCCGGGGGGGACCGGCGCACGAGGCTTGGACCCCGTTCATAACTGCTTGCAGTTCTAGTTATTATTATTATTCTTCCGCCTCTAAAACTGATACTGCAGCCTAAACCGTAAATGGTGGGAGGTTGCCCTTTGCAGGACTGGTCCAGATCACTGCAGGGACCTCGGACGAAAGAATTCGGCCACTTTGACCGCTAGGTGGCGCTATAGCAGAAAAAACGCGTTTGGCTTTATAACTCCCGAACCGTACATCGCACATTAAAAATACACATATACATGCGTTCCGTGGATCCAGCTGAATCTTGTGGTATAGGCCCCGCCCATTTCCGCCCCAAGTTTTATGCGTGAAAAATCGCGATTTATCGTAAACCTGCTTTTTCATACTCCTCCTAGACCGTGCGACGCATCTGAATGAAACTTGGTCTGTAGTATCACTAGGCCGACCTGACGAAAAGTTATCAAAAGATTTTTTTTTGGATGAAAATTTCGTAAACTACGCACAAACAAATTTGTGTAGCTAGCTACGAAGACACAAACGTTGCCATATCTCGGCCAAAATAAATGGTATCATCACAAGTCTTTAGATTCTTGTTTGCGATGTGCCTCTCAGTGTCTGAAACAAATTTTACAAAATTTGGTCAATAGGGGGCGCCAAAAGTACAAAAAGTTAATATCTCATGAACGGCTCATCCGATTTTCACGAAATTTGGTGCGTACCATCTAGGCCCACTCCTGAGGCCAGGACTACAGTGGGGTACTGATTCGTCAAAGTGGGCGTGGCTTATGGGACCCCAATGGGACCCAGGTTTATATCTACCACTTACACTAATGTGAGCAACTTCACATTTACAGTGTCGATGTACAATAGTTCCTTGACCATACGTACCAAATATTACAAAAATGGACCACTAGGTGGCGCTACAATCACGTAAAAGGTGTTTTTGCCTATAACTCCCACAAAATACATCTCAGATGGAATATTTATAGATCCACGTGTTCCTTGTATGAATCTGAATCTGATTATATAGGAAAAGTCTATTTCTACGAAAAGAAAGTTTCGGAAAATCGCGCAATGTAAAAATAAATGTTTTCGTACTCGTCCTAGGCCGTGTGACCAATGTGCACGAAACTTGGGAGATATCATCTGTATATAGAGTTGACCAAAAGTTATCAAAAGAATTTTGCTACGTTACACGGTTCGCACTTTACAAGCAAACCAATTTGTCGTAGCTAGCCACAAAACACGAACTTTGTAATATCTCGGCCACATTATTAGATATCAGGACAAATCTTGGTAGAGATCCTTGACATGCCATTCTAAGCCGCCATACAAAATTTGGTCAAACTCGGCCTTCAGGGGGCGCTATAATTAACGTGGAGGTCTTTCAGTAAATAAGTCAATGCATTTAAATGGGAATAATTTGCAATGTGAATATCTCTGCAGCAGTAAACGCCATCATCACAAAACTTGACGGTATTGTTTGTCATGCCACTCCGAGCCTCCACGCCGAATTTGGTGAAAATCCGCCGTCAGGGGCTGCTACAATTAACGTAGAGGCCTTTCGGCAAATGAGTCAATGCATTTAAATGGGAATAATTTGCAATGTAAATATCTCTGCAGCATTAAATGCTATCATCACAAACCCTGGGTGTATTTTGTTCAGCATGCCACTCTGTGGCTTCCCACAAAATTTGGTGAAAATCGGCCATCAGGGGGCGCTACAATTAACATAGAGGCCTTTTGGCAAATGAGTCAATGCATTTAAATGGGAGTAATTTGCAATAGATATGTCTCTGCAGCAGTAAATGCTATCATCACAAAACTTGAGATTATTGTTCGCCATGCCACTCTGTGGCTCTTCACCGGATTTGGCAACGATCGCCGGGGGCGACTCGCGCCGGGGGGGACAGGCGCACGAGGCTTGGACCCCGTTCATAACTGCTTGCAGTTCTAGTTAGGGGTCCAAGCCCGAGGTTGTGAGAACCGGCGGTAGCGAAGCTACGCCGTTCGCACAGCAGGGCTGTGGAACCCTATTGGAATTGTAAAAATTCTTATTATTATTATTATTATTATTATTCTTCCGCCTCTAAAACTGATACTGCAGCCTAAACCGTAAATGGTGGGGGGTTGCCCTTTGCAGGACTGGTCCAGATCACTGCAGGGACCTCGGACGAAAGAATTCGGACAACTTTGACCACTAGGTGGCGCTATAGCAGAAAAAACGCGTTTGGCCTTATAACTCCCAAACCGTACATCGCACATTAAAAATACACATATCGACGCGTTCCTTGGATCCAGCTGAATCTCGTGGTATAGGCCACGCCCATTTCCGCCTAGACTTTTATAGGTGAAAAATCGCGATTTATCGTAAACCTGCTTTTTCGTACTCCTCTTAGACCGTGTAACGGATCTGCATGAAACTTGGTCTCTAGCATCTATAGGCCGACTTGAGACAAAAGTATCAAAAGATTTTTTTTCGGATAAAAATTGCGTAAACTACGCACAAACAAATTTGTGTAGCTAGCTACGAAGACACAAACGTTGCCATATCTCGGCCAAAATAAATGATATCATCACAAATCTTTAGATTCTTGTTTGCCATGAGCCTCTCAGTGTCTGAAACAAATTTTACAAAATTTGGTCAATAGGGGGCGCCAAAAGTACAAAAAGTTAATATCTCATGAACGGCTCATCCGAGTTTTACGAAATTTGGAGCGTACCATCTAGGCCCACTCCTGAGGCCAGGACTACAGTGGGGTACTGATTCGTCAAAGTGGGCGTGGCCTATGGGACCCAAATGGGACCCAGGTTTATATCTACCACTTACACTAATGTGAGCAACTTCAAATTTACAGTGTCGATGTAGAATGGCTTCTGGACCAGACGTACCAAATATTACAAAAGTGGACCACTAGGTGGCGCTACAATGACGCACAAAGTGTTTTTGCTTATAACTCCAACAGGCTACATCGCAGACGGAATATTTATAGATCCACGTATTCCTTGTATGCATCTGAATCTGATGATATAGGAAACGTCCATTTCTATCAAAAATTGTTTTCGCAAAATCGCGCAATGCAAAAAAAAATGTTTTCGTACTCGTCCTAGGCCGTGTAACCAATGTCCACGAAACTTGGAAGATATCATCTGTATATAGAGCTGACCAAAAGTTGTCAAAAGAATTTTGCTACGGTACACCGTTCGCACTTTACAAGCAAACTAATTTGACGTGGCTAGCCACAAAACACGAACTTTGGCATATCTCGGCCAAATTATTTGATATCAGAACAAATCTTGGTACAGATCTTCGACATGCCATTCCAAGCCTCCATACCAAATTTGGTCAAAATCGGCCTTCAGGGGGCGCTATAATTAACGTGGAGGTCTTTCGGTAAATAAGTCAATGCATTTAAATGGGAGTAATTTGCAATAGATATGTCTCTGCAGCAGTAAATGCTATCATCACAAAACTTGAGATTATTGTTCGCCATGCCACTCTGTGGCTCTTCGCCAGATTTGGCAACGATCGCCGGGGGCGACTCGCGCCGGGGGGGACCGGCGCACGAGGCTTGGACCCCGTTCATAACTGCTTGCAGTTCTAGTTAGGGGTCCAAGCCCGAGGTTGCGAGAACGGGCGGTAGCGAAGCTACGCCGTTCGCACAGCAGGGCTGTGGAACCCTATTGGAATTGTAAAAATTCTTATTATTATTATTATTATTATTATTCTTCCGCCTCTAAAACTGATACTGCAGCCTAAACCGTAAATGGTGGGAGGTTGCCCTTTGCAGGACTGGTCCAGATCACTGCAGGGACCTCGGACGAAAAAATTCGGCCACTTTGACCACTAGGTGGCGCTATAGCAGAAAAAACGCGTTTGGCCTTATAACTCCCAAACCGTACATCGCACATTAAAAATACACATATCGACGCGTTCCTTGGATCCAGCTGAATCTCGTGGTATAGGCCACGCCCATTTCCGCCTAGACTTTTATACGTGAAAAATCGCGATTTATCGTAATCCTGCTTTTTCGTACTCCTCTTAGACCGTGTAACGGATCTGCATGAAACTTGGTCTCTAGCATCTATAGGCCGACCTGAGACAAACATATCAAAAGATTTTTTTTCGGATAAAAATTGCGTAAACTACGCACAAACAAATTTGTGTAGCTAGCTACGAAGACACAAACGTTGCCATATCTCGGCCAAAATAAATGATATCATCACAAATCTTTAGATTCTTGTTTGTAATGAGCCTCTCAGTGTCTGAAACAAATTTTAAAAAATTTGGTCAATAGGGGGCGCCAAAAGTACAAAAAGTTAATATCTCATGAACGGCTCATCCGATTTTTACGAAATTTGGAGCGTACCATCTAGGCCCACTTCTGAGGCCAGGACTACAGTGGGGTACTGATTCGTCAAAGTGGGCGTGACCTATGGGACCCAAATGGGACCCAGGTTTATATCTACCACTTACACTAATGTGAGCAACTTCAAATTTACAGTGTAGATGTACAATGGTTTCCGGACCACAGGTACCAAATATTACAAAAGTGGACCACTAGGTGGCGCTACAATCACGTAAAACGTGTTTTTGCCTATAACTCCCACAGAATACATCGCAGATGGAATATTTATAGATCCACGTGTTCCTTGTATGCATCTGAATTTGATGATATAGGAAAAGTCCATTTCTACGAAAAGAAATTTTCGCAAAATTGCGCAATGCAAAAACAAATGTTTTCGTACTCGTCCTAGGCCGTGTGACCAATGTCCACGAAACTTGGAAGATATCATCTGTATATAGAGCTGACCAAAAGTTGTCAAAAGAATTTTGCTACGGTACACCGTTCGCACTTTACAAGCAAACTAATTTGACGTGGCTAGCCACAAAACACGTACTTTGGCATATCTCGGCCAAATTATTTGATATCCGAACAAATCTTGGTACAGATCTTTGACATGCCATTCCAAGCCTCGATACCAAATTTGGTCAAAATCGGCCTTCAGGGGGCGCTATAATTAACGTGGAGGTCTTTCAGTAAATAAGTCAATGCATTTAAATGGGAATAATTTGCAATGTGAATATCTCTGCAGCAGTAAATGCCATCATCACAAAACTTGACAGTGTTGTTCGTCATGCCACCCCGAGCCTCCACACCAAATTTGGTGAAAATTCGCCGCCAGGGGGCGCTACAATTAACGTAGAGGCCTTTCGGCAAATGAGTCAATGCATTTAAATGGGAGCAATTTGCAATGTGAATATCTCGGCAGCAGTAAATGCCATCATCACGAAACTTGAGACTAATGTTCGACATGCCACTCTGCGGCTCCCCAACGGATTTGGCGACAATCGCCCTTTAGGGGGCGCTATAATCAAGGTAGAAGCGGTTTGGCCTTTTACGCAACGAAGAGGAAATTTGCAATTGCATTTCACTACGTTCTTTGGAGCTCGCGCTCGTTCAGGCGGCGGCGCTTCGGGTTCTCCTTTCGCGGGCTCCGTTTTCGCCGGGGGGGACCGGCGCACAAGGCTTGGACCCCGTTCATAACTGCTTGCAGTTCTAGTTATTATTATTCTTTTTCTTCCGCCTCTAAAACTGATACTGCAGCCTAAACCGTAAATGGTGGGAGGTTGCCGTTTTGAGGTCTGGTCCAAAACCCTGCAGGGACCTCGGACGAAAAAATTCAGCCACTTTCACCACTAGGTGGCGCTATAGCAGAAAAAACGCGTTTGGCCTTATAACTCCCGAACCGTACATCGCACATTAAAAATACACATATCCGCGCGTTCCTTGGATCCAGCTTAATCTCGTGGTATAGGCCACGCCCATTTCCGCCCAGACTTTTTTCCGTGAAAAATCGCGATTTATCGTAAACCTGCTTTTTCATACTCCTCCTAGACCGTGCGACGGATCTGCATGAAACTTGGTCTGTAGCATCTCTAGGCCGACCTGACCAACATTTACCAAAAGATTTTTTTTGGATGAAAATTTCGTAAACTACGCACAAACAAATTTGTGTAGCTAGCTACGAAGACACAAACGTTGCCATATCTCGGCCAAAATAAATGATATCATCGCAAATCTTTAGATTCTTGTTTACCATGAGCCTCTTAGTGTCTCAAATTAATTTTACAAAATTTGGTCAATAGGGGGCGCCAAAAGTACAAAAAGTTTATATCTCATGAACGGCTCATCCGATTTTTACGAAATTTGGACCCTACCATCTAGGCCCACTCCTGAGGCCAGGCCTACAGTGGGGTACTGATTCGTCAAAGTGGGCGTGGCCTATGGGACCCAAATGGCACCCAGGATTATATCTACCACTTACACTAAAGTGAGCAACTTAAAATTTACATTTTAGATGTACAATGGATAATGGACCTGACGTACCAAATATTACATAAGTGGACCACTAGGTGGCGCTACAATGACGTAAAACGTGTTTTTGCCTATAACTTCCACACGCTACATCGCAGACGGAATATTTATAGATCCACGTGTTCCTTGTATCCATTTGAATCTAATGATATAGGAATCGTTCATGTAGACTAAAAAATGTATTCGCAAAATTGCGCAATGCAAAAAAAAATGATTTCGTACTCGTCCTAGGCCGTGTGACCAATGTGCACGAAACTTGGTAGATATCATCTGTATATAGAGATGACCAAAAGTTATCAAAAGAATTTTGCTACGTTACACGGTTCGCACTTTACAGGCAAACCAATTTGTCATATCTAGCCACAAAACACGAACTTTGGCATATCTCAGCCAAATTATTAGATATCAGTACAAATCGTGGTATACATGTTTCACCTGCCATATCTAGCCTCGATACCAAATTTGGTCAAAATCTGCCGTCAGGGGGCGCTATAATAAATGTAGAGGCCTTTCGGTAAATAAGTCAATGCATTTAAATGGGAATATTTGCAATGTAAATATCTCTGCAGCAGTAAATGCTATCATCACAAACCCTGGATGTATTTTGTTTGTCATGCCACTCTGCAGCTTCCCACCAAATTTGGTGAAAATCGGCCATCAGGGGGCGCTATAATTAATGTGGAGGTCTTTCGGTAAATAAGTCAATGCATTTGAATGGGAGTAATTTGCAATGGACATGTCTCAGCAGCAGTAAATGCTATCATCACAAAACTTGAGAGTATTGGTCGTCATGCCACTTCGAGCCTCCACACCAAATTTGGTGAAAATCCGCCGCCAGGGGGCGCTAAAGTTAACGTAGAGGCCTTTCGGCAAATGATTCAATGCATTTGAATGGGAGTAATTTGCAATGGACATGTCTCTGCAGCAGTAAATGCTATCATCACAAAACTTGA
Source organism: Gymnocephalus cernua (assembly GCA_023631565.1). Lineage (NCBI taxonomy): Eukaryota > Metazoa > Chordata > Actinopteri > Perciformes > Percidae > Gymnocephalus > Gymnocephalus cernua. Next base: position 33,702,328 of record CM042442.1, on the reverse strand, counting down.
GATTATTGTTCAACATGCCACTCTGTGGCTCTTCACCAGATTTGGCAACGATCGCCGGGGGCGACTAGCGCCGGGGGGGGACCGGCGCACGAGGCTTGGACCCCGTTCATAACTGCTTGCAGTTCTAGTTATTATTATGTTTTTAAATTACATTTATATCAAAACCTCGAGACTTTCAGACATCAACATGTCATTTATTAAATGTATTTGTGTCTAAATGACATATAAACATCTTTTCTATTATATTTTACCTGGAAACTCTTCCAACACGCTGGCGTGTGGCGTGAAAAATAGGCGTCGGTTCTATTTCTAGCAGGAACGTGTTTTCTGAGACGTGCGTGTCACGCAGGCAGCGTGCACGCTCTAACCTGTTACCATGGGAGCTGAACTAATAACGGACACGCCACGCAGCCGACACGCACACGCCATGCTCACGCCATGCAGCCGACACGCACACGCCACGCAGCTCATGGCACGCAGCCGACACGCTCACGGCACGCAGCCGACACGCTCACGCCACGCAGCCGACAC
>CM042442.1:33688695-33701597 GCA_023631565.1 Gymnocephalus cernua | reverse complement strand
TGATTATGCGGCACGTTTTCTTAAAAAATGCGATGGAATATGTGAGATATTTATGCCATTTTATGCGATGAAAATGCGGGAACTTGCAAAAATTGCGGGAATTTGCAAAAACTGCGGTTTGATGAAAAAGAGAAAAAAAGTGATTCCCCAACACTGTGTTCTCAGTAGGTGAAATTACGTCACTTCATAACGTTCCCATGGCAACAGGGGAAAATGGCTGCTCTTGTGTGAAGTAAACGCAACATTTTTCAACTTCCTGCTGAGATATATGTGACTTTTTTTGCAACGAAAATGCGGGGATTATGAAATCATGCAAGCCCCGCATATTTTGCGCGGAAATCGGCAATTTATGCGGCGAAAGTGCGGCGTATTTGAAAAAATGCGGCCCCCGCATTAATATGCGGACTTTGGCTGATTATGCATTGAATTCTGCGATCGCATAATCGCGTTTTTCTGGAGGGACTGATATATATACGCTCTACATGCCCAGCTTGTGTTTGTGTCTGCAGGATAAGAAATGGATCCTGAACCATGAGGACGTGGTGCTGGGGGAGCTTCTGGGAAAGGTGACCTCACTTCCTGTTTCCTGTTGTCAGACCACTCCGTTTATACAGCGCTCTCACCGTGTCTCTCTCTGCCTTCATGTCCCATCACGCCCTGCTCTCTACCTCCATGTCCCATCATGCCCCAGGGTAACTTTGGCGAGGTGTTCAAAGGGACTCTGCAACGCGACAAAACGGCGGTCGCCGTCAAAACGTGTAAAGAAGATTTACCTCCGGAGCTGAAGATTAGGTTCCTGTCTGAGGCCAGGTCAGTGTCCACAATATTATGCATACATGCATGTATGCATGCATGTATGCATGCATGTATGCATACATACATACATGTATGCATGTATGTATGCATACATACATGCATACATGCATGTATGCATGTATGCATGTATGTATGTATGCATGTATGCATGCATGCATACATGCATACATACATGCATACATGCATGTATGCATGTATGTATGCATGCATACACACACACACACACACACACACACACATGCATACATGCATACATGCGGAGCTGAAGATTAGGTTCCTGTCTGAGTCCAGGTCAGTGTCCACACTGCGCATACTGCATACATGCATACATGCATGTATGCATGTATGCATGTGTGTGTGTGTGTGTATGCATGTATGTATGCATGTATGCATGCATACATACATGCATACATGCATACATGCATGTATGCATGTATGCATGTGTGTGTGTGTGTGTGTGTATGTATGTATGCATGTATGCATGCATACATACATGCATACATGCATGTATGCATGTATGTATACACACACACACACACACACACACACACACACACACACACACACACACACACATACATATATATATATATTTTGGCCGGGGTCTGACGCTGCCTGCGTGTGATTGGCTGGTGTGTGATTGGCCGGTGTCTGATGCTGCCTGCGTGTGATTGGCCGGGGTCTGACGCTGCCTGCGTGTGATTGGCTGCAGGATCCTGAAGCAGTACGACCATCCGAACATCGTGAAGCTGATTGGAGTTTGTACGCAGCGACAGCCGATCTACATCGTCATGGAGCTGGTTCCTGGTGGGTGGAGCTTATGTTATCTGCTGTTCTGTCATTGGTCGGTCTGTAACCAGTGTGTGTGTGTGTGGCAGGGGGAGACTTCCTGTCCTTTCTCAGGAAGAAGAAGGACGAGTTAAAGACGAAGCAGCTGGTTCGTTTCTCCGTGGACGCTGCCGCCGGCATGGCGTACCTGGAGAGTAAGAACTGCATCCACAGGTGAGTCTCTGTCTGTGTGCCAGGGACCTGGCGGCGAGGAACTGTCTGGTGGGGGAGGGCAGCGTGTCTAACCTGTCTGTCTCTCTACCTGTCTGTCTCTAACCTGTCTGTCTCTCTACCTGTCTGTGTGCCAGGGACCTGGCGGCGAGGAACTGTCTGGTGGGGGAGGGCAGCGTGTCTAACCTGTCTGTCTCTCTACCTGTCTGTCTCTAACCTGTCTGTCTCTAACCTGTCTGTCTCTACCTGTCTGTGTGCCAGGGACCTGGCGGCAAGGAACTGTCTGGTGGGGGAGGGCAGCGTGTCTAACCTGTCTGTCTCTCTACCTGTCTGTCTCTAACCTGTCTGTCTCTAACCTGTCTGTCTCTACCTGTCTGTGTGCCAGGGACCTGGCGGCGAGGAACTGTCTGGTGGGGGAGGGCAGCGTGTCTAACCTGTCTGTCTCTCTACCTGTCTGTCTCTAACCTGTCTGTCTCTAACCTGTCTGTCTCTAACCTGTCTGTCTCTACCTGTCTGTGTGCCAGGGACCTGGCGGCAAGGAACTGTCTGGTGGGGGAGGGCAGCGTGTCTAACCTGTCTGTCTCTCTACCTGTCTGTCTCTAACCTGTCTGTCTCTACCTGTCTGTGTGCCAGGGACCTGGCGGCGAGGAACTGTCTGGTGGGGGAGGGCAGCGTGCTGAAGATCAGTGATTTTGGGATGAGTCGTCAGGAGGACGACGGCATTTATTCTTCGTCTGGACTCAAACAGATTCCCATCAAATGGACGGCGCCAGAGGCCCTGAACTACGGTAATCTGATTACTCTCACACACAGTAATCTGATTACTCTCACACACAGTAATCTGATTACACTCAGACATGGTAATCTGATTACACTCACACACTAACCACGCTGGAGGCCCTCAAATACGGTAATCTGATTACTCTCACACGGTAATCTAATTACTCTCACACTGTCATCTGATTACACTTACACACAGTCCTTTTATAAACATACTTGTCTCTCTGCTCTGTGATTGGCTGCTGACGTCTCTCTTCTCTGTGATTGGCTGCTGACGTCTCTCTGCTCTGTGATTGGCTGCTGACGTCTCTCTGCTCTGTGATTGGCTACTGACGTCTCTGCTCTGTGATTGGCTGCTGACGTCTCTCTGCTCTGTGATTGGCTGCTGATGTCTCTCTGCTCTGTGATTGGCTGCTGCAGGGCGCTACAGCTCTGACAGTGATGTGTGGAGTTACGGCATCCTGCTGTGGGAGACCTTCAGTTTGGGGGTGTGTCCTTACCCGGGGATGACCAATCAGCAGGCCCGGGAGCAGGTGGAGAAAGGTAAACACTTCATTTATTATCACATAAATTATTGTTAAAGGTGCCGTAGGTGGATTGTGAAGATCCAGGACTTAAAGGTGCCGTAGGTGGATTTTGAAGATCCAGGACTTAAAGGTGCAGTAGGTGGATTGTGAAGATCCAGGACTTAAAGGTGCAGTAGGTGGATTGTGAAGATCCAGGACTTAAAGGTGCTGTAGGTGGATTGTGAAGATCCAGGACTTCTCAGTCCCCCCCCCCCCCCCCTTTCTGCTAAAGCCCAAGACAGTCTCCTAAGCCCCGCCCCCCACGAGGGAGAATGAATGCCTGAGCAGTGATTGAGACGCAGGTAGATATATTTTAAAGTACCTGCTTCATGTAGTTCTGCTGGAACATCGGGTCAGTTTCAGCAGGTAGGACACAAAGGTAGTTTTAGAGGTCTTACCTACTGCACCTTTAAAGGCAGGTAACATGTTTAGGTGCTATACGAAGGCGGGGCTATAAGGGGGCGGGGCTGTAAGGGGGCGGGGCCTCTGGGACGCTATGTTCAACAGCACCGCTGCCTACAGGAATCAGCTGTTCCATCAACACTGATGTCTTTATTAGATATTATTTCTACATTTTCACCAACTGGTTTCAGTTTGACTGTAGATTAATATTCTTGTGTCTCCGGCTGGTTGCTAGGTTACAGGATGGCGTGTCCCCAGCGTTGCCCTGACGACGTGTACAAAGTGATGCAGCGCTGCTGGCAGTATAACCCCGAGGAGCGGCCCAAGTTCTCAGAGCTGCAGAGAGACCTCGCCGCCATCAAGAAGAAGTGACGCATCACGAGGGAGGAGGGGGGGGGGGCGTGGTCGATGACAGACACTAAAACACGCCGTTAGCATTAGCATGTAGCGGCTGCTGTAAACACTACTGACAGGCGGACACACGGAACAATGACACATTGGACGACGTTTATTTCCCAGATTTTAAACAAACTACAAAATAACACTAAAACTCACCGTTAGCATTAGCATGTAGCTGTAAACACTACTGACCTCTTCTTCTACGACACTAAACACTACGCCCCCACCCCCCATGTATCATAAAGTGTAGTTGCCATGGTGATTATTTCTGTGGAGGAAACGGAGCGATGGTGCCTTCAGGGTCGCCTGCAGAAACACGTCATGAAATACTAATAATGCATTTTATTTATTTCTGCTCTGACGCTTTAACATCCAATAATCTCAAGTTCTACAAACATTCATGGCTTTAGCCAATAAAAACCTGCTAATGATCAACAATAAACAATATAACGGTTGAGCGTCTGTAGTTATGTTTATAATATAATTTATTTATGAACAGCGGCATCATCGGCCAATCAGCAGCTGAGTTGCCGCTCGATGTTTTCAACGCCAAGTTGATTGGATTTTCTTCATGAAATTTTTTCTCAAACTTTGGAACCTCTGAATGTGGTTACAGGGTTTATATATATATATATATATATATATATATATATATATATATATATATATATATATATATATATATATATATATATATATATATATATATATAGGGGCCAGTAGAAATGTTTTTCACTTTCCCGACCAGACAAGTAAAAACAGGAACCTGAACACTAAAAGACTCGTTGGGATCAGAGTTTGTTATGATTTGAAGATGTACGAAGGGTTAGCGTTAGCTTAGCACGATGTTTAAATAACTGTTAGAAAGTAATTTAAAGATCTAAAGAGACGCTGAGCGAGACTATCGGCTCGTCCCTAGGTCTCTTTCTGTCTCTCGTCTCCATGACAACCAACTACCGTAACCATGGCAACAGCTTAAACACTAGAAAGGTTTCTGCAGTGGACCAATCAGCTGTCAACACTAAACTGTTTTATTATTTATTTTCGTCTCAAACAGACCTTTATTTTGAAAACCCACCTGTCAAACTGACCTTTATTTTGAAAACCCGCCTGTCAAACTGACCTTTATTCTGAAAACCCGCCTGTCAAACTGACCTTTATTCTGAAAACCTGCCTGTCAAACTGACCTTCATTTTGAAAACCCGCCTGTCAGTCATCAGCAGACCACGCCCCCTCCGACCGTCTTTATTTGAGGAAATGTTTTTGACCAATCGGGGATTTCGGCTGAAAAAACAAATCATTATTTAAAAAATGTAATCATTTTATTATTTTGTTGTTTTTATTATTTTTAAACCAAAGTTAAATCATCGTCGGCACTTCCTCAGTTTGTTTCCTGGTTGTCATGGTAACTGACCGCTTAAAAATATCGACAAAAAAAGATCAAAGTTTAATATAAAAATGTATAAACTACAGTTACAGAAAGGTGTATCTGTGGGAGAGAATGGTGAGTCCTGATTGGTCGGCATCACTTCCTGTCTGCTTGTGGGCGGGGCCTAAGTGTGGCCTACTTCCTGTCTGCCTAAATGTAAATAAACCGTTTGTGTTTCTGTTTTTACACTAATCGTCTGTCTGTCTTTTATATTTGTTTATAAAATATCATCGTAGCATTTATTATGAAAATAAAACAAACATACGAACAGAAACGTGTCGCGTGATCTTTCTAAACGTCTTGAAATGAAAATATTTGAAATAAAGTTCTTTTGTATTTGTGTTGTAATGAAGTTGAGAGACGGTGACAATTGCACCAAATAAAAGTGTGGTATACTTCTAAAAACTGTTGCTATGGTAACCAACAAGGTGTGTGTGTGTGTGTGTGTGAGAGAGAGAGTTCAGTCTCCAATCCCAGAATGCATCTGTGATGCTCCGCAGCGCTGTGAGAAAGATTGAGACGGTATTTTTAATCTGTGTTTGAATACTTCTGGAGATCAGCCTTCGTGGTTCCCACGGAGACTCGGACTCGAGCTGCGGGACTCGTGAACAGTTTTATTTTTAGGAACCGTCTGATGAGCTCGCTGTTAATCCCTCCGTTACCTGTAACCTGCCCACGCCGTGACGTCCTACGTATCTGCTGCGCGGCCACACGTTAGAGGACGGCGAACACACGTGGCGACCGCGCCGGCCGCCGCCGTGCCGTTCATCGTCAGCTTTGGGTTTAAAAACTTCCAAAACGAAGAAACAAAAGAAACGCTCGATGCAAAATATGCGGTCTGAAGATAAAAGATTGTGTCTCAACCACGTCTGATTTTATCAGGCGTCTGAAAACATCCTGACAGGTCAGTGAACGTGTTTAACGTTAGCTTAGCATCGACCATCTAATGCTACCATTAGCTCACTTTAGCTACGAGCTAACGTTACGGGAGGTTAACCACGACCGTCTTCCTTATGAAATCTAAACGAGCGTTTGTTTAACCCTCGTATGGTGTCTTCAAAAAGAGGGGAAATGTAGGTCCTGTGTTCCTTTATACTCTGTCCTCATCCTGCCAGGGCCTGCTGTGTGTGTGTGTGTGTGTGTGTGTGTGTGTGTGTGTGTGTGTGTGTGTTATTAAGAGACTTGAGACTTGACTTGGGCTCTAGCTCAGAGACTGAGAGCATCTCTGGGTTCCCGTCCGTCTCTAACTGCTACAGACCAACCTGGTCGAGGTTACAGATCTCTGGTCAGTGATCAGCTGAAGAATTTATTTAACAGTCATAATGTTTTATCTGACTTCTAATCTGGTTTTAGGACGGAACAACATCGGCAGCTCTTACAGTTTTAAATGATTTTATTGAAACCACGAACAACGAGCGGCATCGTTCAGCCTTTTTATTGACCTTCTATAGGCGTCTGATCCAGCGGACCACCTCGGGCTCTAACAGACCTTCTATAGGCGTCTGATCCAGCGGACCACCTCGGGCTCTAACAGACCTTTTATAGGCGTCTGATCCAGCGGACCACCTCGGGCTCTAAGACCTTTTATAGGCGTCTGATCCAGCGGACCACCTCGGGCTCTAACAGACCTTTTATAGGCGTCTGATCCAGCGGACCACCTCGGGCTCTAAGACCTTTTATAGGCGTCTGATCCAGCAGACCACCTCGGGCTCTAAGACCTTTTATAGGCGTCTGATCCAGCGGACCACCTCGGGCTCTAACAGACCTTTTATAGGCGTCTGATCCAGCAGACCACCTCGGGCTCTAAGACCTTTTATAGGCGTCTGATCCAGCGGACCACCTCGGGCTCTAACAGACCTTCTATAGGCGTCTGATCCAGCGGACCACCTCGGGGCTCTAACAGACCTTTTATAGGCGTCTGATCCAGCGGACCACCTCGGGCTCTAACAGACCTTTTATAGGCGTCTGATCCAGCGGACCACCTCGGGCTCTAACAGACCTTCTATAGGCGTCTGATCCAGCGGACCACCTCGGGGCTCTAACACCTTCTATAGGCGTCTGATCCAGCGGACCACCTCGGGGCTCTAACATACCTTCTATAGGCGTCTGATCCAGCGGACCACCTCGGGGCTCTAACAGACCTTTTATAGGCGTCTGATCCAGCGGACCACCTCGGGGCTCTAACAGACCTTTTATAGGCGTCTGATCCAGCGGACCACCTCGGGCTCTAAGACCTTTTATAGGCGTCTGATCCAGCGGACCACCTCGGGGCTCTAACAGACGGTTTATAGGCGTCTGATCCAGCGGACCACCTCGGGGCTCTAACAGACGGTTTATAGGCGTCTGATCCAGCGGACCACCTCGGGCTCTAACAGACCTTTTATAGGCGTCTGATCCAGCGGACCACCTCGGGCTCTAACAGACCTTTTATAGGCGTCTGATCCAGCGGACCACCTCGGGGCTCTAACAGACCTTCTATAGGCGTCTGATCCAGCGGACCACCTCGGGCTCTAACAGACGGTTTATAGGCGTCTGATCCAGCGGACCACCTCGGGCTCTAACAGACGGTTTATAGGCGTCTGATCCAGCGGACCACCTCGGGGCTCTAACAGACCTTTTATAGGCGTCTGATCCAGCGGACCACCTCGGGCTCTAACAGACGGTTTATAGGCGTCTGATCCAGCGGACCACCTCGGGCTCTAACAGACCTTTTATAGGCGTCTGATCCAGCGGACCACCTCGGGCTCTAACAGACCTTTTATAGGCGTCTGATCCAGCGGACCACCTCGGGCTCTAACAGACGGTTTATAGGCGTCTGATCCAGCGGACCACCTCGGGGCTCTAACAGACCTTTAATAGGCGTCTGATCCAGCGGACCACCTCGGGCTCTAACAGACCTTTTATAGGCGTCTGATCCAGCGGACCACCTCGGGCTCTAACAGACCTTTTATAGGCGTCTGATCCAGCGGACCACCTCGGGGCTCTAACAGACCTTTTATTGGCGTCTGATCCAGCGGACCACCTCGGGGCTCTAACAGACCTTCTATAGGCGTCTGATCCAGCGGACCACCTCGGGCTCTAACAGACCTTTAATAGGCGTCTGATCCAGCGGACCACCTCGGGGCTCTAACAGACCTTTTATAGGCGTCTGATCCAGCGGACCACCTCGGGGCTCTAACAGACCTTTTATAGGCGTCTGATCCAGCGGACCACCTCGGGGCTCTAACAGACCTTTTATAGGCGTCTGATCCAGCGGACCACCTCGGGCTCTAACAGACCTTCTATAGGCGTCTGATCCAGCGGACCACCTCGGGCTCTAACAGACCTTTTATAGGCGTCTGATCCAGCGGACCACCTCGGGCTCTAACAGACCTTTTATAGGCGTCTGATCCAGCGGACCACCTCGGAGCTCTAACAGACCTTTTATAGGCGTCTGATCCAGCGGACCACCTCGGGCTCTAACAGACGGTTTATAGGCGTCTGATCCAGCGGACCACCTCGGGCTCTAACAGACCTTTTATAGGCGTCTGATCCAGCGGACCACCTCGGGCTCTAACAGACGGTTTATAGGCGTCTGATCCAGCGGACCACCTCGGGGCTCTAACAGACCTTTAATAGGCGTCTGATCCAGCGGACCACCTCGGGCTCTAACAGACCTTTTATAGGCGTCTGATCCAGCGGACCACCTCGGGCTCTAACAGACCTTTTATAGGCGTCTGATCCAGCGGACCACCTCGGGCTCTAACAGACCTTTTATAGGCGTCTGATCCAGCGGACCACCTCGGGGCTCTAACAGACCTTTTATTGGCGTCTGATCCAGCGGACCACCTCGGGGCTCTAACAGACCTTCTATAGGCGTCTGATCCAGCGGACCACCTCGGGCTCTAACAGACCTTTAATAGGCGTCTGATCCAGCGGACCACCTCGGGCTCTAACAGACCTTTTATAGGCGTCTGATCCAGCGGACCACCTCGGGCTCTAACAGACGGTTTATAGGCGTCTGATCCAGCGGACCACCTCGGGGCTCTAACAGACGGTTTATAGGCATCTGATCCAGCGGACCACCTTGGGCTCTAACAGACCTTTTATAGGCGTCTGATCCAGCGGACCACCTCGGGGCTCTAACAGACGGTTTATAGGCGTCCGATCCAGCGGACCACCTCGGGCTCTAACAGACCTTTTATAGGCGTCTGATCCAGCGGACCACCTCGGGCTCTAACAGACCTTTTATAGGCGTCTGATCCAGCGGACCACCTTGGGCTCTAACAGACGGTTTATAGGCGTCTGATCCAGCGGACCACCTCGGGCTCTAACAGACGGTTTATAGGCGTCTGATCCAGCGGACCACCTCCGGCTCTAACAGACGGTTTATAGGCGTCTGATCCAGCGGACCACCTCGGGGCTCTAACAGACCTTCTATAGGCGTCTGATCCAGCGGACCACCTCGGGCTCTAACAGACCTTTAATAGGCGTCTGATCCAGCGGACCACCTCGGGCTCTAACAGACCTTTTATAGGCGTCTGATCCAGCGGACCACCTCGGGCTCTAACAGACGGTTTATAGGCGTCTGATCCAGCGGACCACCTCGGGGCTCTAACAGACGGTTTATAGGCATCTGATCCAGCGGACCACCTTGGGCTCTAACAGACCTTTTATAGGCGTCTGATCCAGCGGACCACCTCGGGCTCTAACAGACGGTTTATAGGCGTCCGATCCAGCGGACCACCTCGGGCTCTAACAGACCTTTTATAGGCGTCTGATCCAGCGGACCACCTCGGGCTCTAACAGACCTTTTATAGGCGTCTGATCCAGCGGACCACCTTGGGCTCTAACAGACGGTTTATAGGCGTCTGATCCAGCGGACCACCTCGGGCTCTAACAGACCTTTTATAGGCGTCTGATCCAGCGGACCACCTCGGGCTCTAACAGACGGTTTATAGGCGTCTGATCCAGCGGACCACCTCGGGCTCTAACAGACGGTTTATAGGCGTCTGATCCAGCGGACCACCTCGGGCTCTAACAGACGGTTTATAGGCGTCTGATCCAGCGGACCACCTCGGGCTCTAACAGACCTTTTATAGGCGTCTGATCCAGCGGACCACCTCGGGCTCTAACAGACCTTTTATAGGCGTCTGATCCAGCGGACCACCTCGGGCTCTAACAGACCTTTTATAGGCGTCTGATCCAGCGGACCACCTCGGGCTCTAACAGACCTTCTATAGGCGTCTGATCCAGCGGACCACCTCGGGCTCTAACAGACCTTTTATAGGCGTCTGATCCAGCGGACCACCTCGGGCTCTAACAGACGGTTTAGGGCTTTAGGGTTTGTTAATTACCTGACAGACAGAACCCAGTGTGTGCAGGCGGAGGGCAGCACCTCTCGCTACCTAAAAATAACAAAAGGTGTCCCTCAGGGGTCAGTCCTGGGGCCGCTGCTGTTCATCCTCTACATCAATAACATCGATCATAACGTGTCGAACGTAACATTTCACTTATATGCTGATGAGACTGAAGCGTACTGCTCAGCCAGACCAGACCAGGTCCTCTCGGTTACAACACGCTTCAACAGAATCTCTACGATTTAAAACTTGTTTTAAATGCAGATAAAACTAAAGTGATGCTTTTTTCAAAATCTAGATCTAATCTGCCCTCTTCCTCACTTCTCAGGGTACAACAACTGAATTTGTATCTAAGTAGATATCTTGGTACTTTAACTGATGGATCTCTTCCTCTCACCCTTCATACTGAGCAGCTAGCAAAAAGATTAAAAGTTAAATTAGGGTTTTATTTCAGAATCAAATCCTGCCTCTCGTTCGCATCTAGAAAGAGGCTGCATGGTGGTCGCTGCCACTTCTATGTCTGTACTTGACTATGGTGATGTTTTATACACGCATGCTTCGTCTAAAAGTTTCCATGCACTGGACCCTGTATACCACGGAGCTCTGAGGTCCATCACTGGTATGAAAGCCCTCACTCACCACTGAGAACTATATGAACGTGTTGGATGGCGTTCTCTGTCAACACAGAGACTTCAACACTGGCATACCTTCATATACGAGGCTACCTCAGGTCTCCTTCCATCCTACCTTCTGACCTACATCAGTGTAAATAGTACCAGACTTACAATCTCCGTTCCCAGGATCTTTTCCTTCTGTCTGGTCCAAAGGTTAGAACTGAGCTGGGGGAGCAGGCGTTTAAGTTTGCTGCTCCTTCTACACGGAACAAGTTACAGAAACCCATGAAACTTACTGCGCTGCTCTCATTGGTCGCTTTTAAGATGATGTTGTTTGACTTGGAGGCGGAGCCACATCTGGCTGCAGATGTTTTACCTGACGTGTTTAGCATTCTGGTTGACTTTGAGGGATTTGCTGTTTCTGTTGTTTTATGTTTTTAGTGTTTTTTGTGTATTTTGTGTATTTTGTATTTGCATGTACTGTATGTGTGGTTGTACTGCTGCTGCCTCGGCCAGGACGCTCTGGAAAAAGAGATTTATAATCTCAATGAGTCTCTTCCTGGTTAAATAAAGGTTAATAAAAAAAATACGAAATAAAAAGCGTGAGAGCGTTTGTTGTGTTTCAACATTAGTTTAATAAAGTTTTAAAACTGGAGACTCCCAAACAGCGTGGGCAGCGTGGCCGGCTTGGGGTGGGGCTTGTAGCCGATTCGCTCGTTGATAAGCTCCGCCCTCGACGCCGCCGTAGAGGACGAAGCTGAGGCCCCGCCCCCGATGACGTCGACGCTGATGACAGAAGCCCCGCCCACTACACCTCCAGACTCCGCCTCTTCTCGCTGCCGCTTCCTGGCCTGGAAACAGAAACATCTGTAAACGTCTGTAAACGTCTAAACATCTGTAAACGTCTGTAAACGTCTAAACATCTGTAAACGTCTGTAAACGTCTAAACATCTGTAAACGTCTGTAAACGTCTGTAAATGTATAAACGTCTGTAAACGTCTGTAAACGTCTCTAAACGTCTGTAAATGTATAAACATCTGTAAACGTCTGTAAACATCTGTAAACGTCTGTAAACATCTAAACGTCTGTAAACGTCTGTAAACATCTGTAAACGTCTGTAAACGTCTGTAAACGTCTGTAAACTTCTAAACGTCTGTAAACGTTTGTAAACGTCTAAACATCTGTAAACGTCTAAACATCTGTAAACGTCTGTAAACGTCTGTAAACGTCTGTAAACGTCTAAACATCTGTAAACGTCTAAACATCTGTAAACGTCTGTAAACGTCTGTAAACGTCTAAACATCTGTAAACATCTGTAAACATCTGTAAACGTATAAACATCTGTAAATGTCTGTAAACGTATAAACATCTGTAAATGTCTGTAAACGTATTAACATCTGTAAACATCTGTAAACGTATAAACATCTGTAAATGTCTGTAAATGTCTGTAAACGTTTGTAAACGTCTGAAAACATCTGTAAACATCTGTAAATGTCTGTAAACGTATAAACATCTGTAAACGTCTGTAAACGTTTGTAAACATCTGTAAACGTCTGTA
>CM042442.1:33668695-33676195 GCA_023631565.1 Gymnocephalus cernua | reverse complement strand
GTCTGCCCCGCCCCTCTCTGCTCTTGTCCAACCAGAGGGCTGGATGCGTTCGGCAGAGTGTGGGACCTGAGGACGGGACGCTGCGTTGTCTTCCTGGAGGGACACCTGAAGGAGATCTACAGCGTGCACTTCTCCCCCAACGGGTCAGCCAATCACAGAGCAGCACGCGGAACACACAGCCAATCACAGAGCAACACGCTGAACACACAGCCAATCACAGTGCAGCACGCTGAACACACAGCCAATCACAGAGCAGCACGCTGAACACACAGCCAATCACAGAGCAGCACGCTGAACACACAGCCAATCACAGAGCAGCAGTGAAAGAGAGAACAGAGGGTTTAAAGAGGATTCAAAATAGCCTCGTTGGAGATGAGCAGGTCGCTCAGAATCCATCACCGGCGATCGCCGCCCGTTGCATGCTGGGTAGATTTGTGTCCGACTTGCTCTGACGTCGTGACCACGTGGGAGCAGCTCATCTCCAACGAGCCTAATGTGTCTTTGTGACATTTTTTGTCTGATCAGAAAGCAAATGTTTGAAAGTAAGTCTTCTTTGTGTGTTGATAATTGTGTTGTCAGGTATCACATAGCAACAGGAAGTGGAGATAACAGCTGTAAGGTTTGGGAGCTGAGAAACAGGAAGTGTCTGTACACAGTCCCCGCCCACCAGAACCTGGTGTCCGCCGTCCGCTTCCAACGTAAATATTATTATAGTTCCTGTCTTCATTTTATCTTTCTATTATGTTTTCTTGAATATTTTATTTTGTTTTATTTTGGATTAATTTCTTTATTTTGTCTGTTTCCTGTTTGTGTCTCTGACATCACTTCCTGTGTGTGTGCGTGTGCAGCCACAGACGGTCACTTCCTGTTGACGGGAGCGTACGACAACACGGCGAAGGTCTGGAGCCACCCGGGCTGGACGCCGCTGAAGACGCTCGCCGGACACGAGGGGAAGGTAGGAATGCTCGCCTCTCATTGGTCCATGCAGACGTGTGTGTGTGTGTTTATATTAACTCTGTGTGTGTGTGTGTGTGTGTGTGTGTGTGTGTGTGTGTGTGTGTATTAACCTTGTGTGTGTGTGTGTGTGTGTGTGTGTGTGTGTGTGTGTGTGTGTGTGTGTATTAACCGTGTGTGTGTGTGTGTATTAACCTTGTGTGTGTGTGTGTATTAACCTTGTGTGTGTGTGTGTGTGTGTGTATTAACCTTGTGTGTGTGTGTATTAACCTTGTGTGTGTGTGTGTGTGTGTGTGTGTATTAACCGTGTGTGTGTGTGTGTGTGTGTGTGTGTGTGTGTATTAACCTTGTGTGTGTGTGTGTGTGTGTGTGTGTGTGTGTGTATTAACCGTGTGTGTGTGTGTGTGTGTGTATATTAACCTTGTGTGTGTGTGTGTGTGTGTGTGTGTGTGTGTATTAACCTTGTGTGTGTATTAACCGTGTGTGTGTGTGTGTGTATTAACCTTGTGTGTGTGTGTGTGTGTGTATTAACCGTGTGTGTGTGTGTGTGTTAACTGTGTGTGTGTGTGTGTGTGTGTGTGTGTGTGTGTGTGTGTGTGTATTAACCGTGTGTGTGTGTATGTGTGTGTGTATTAACCTTGTGTGTGTGTGTGTGTGTATATTAACCTTGTGTGTGTGTGTGTGTGTGTGTGTGTGTGTATTAACCTTGTGTGTGTATTAACCGTGTGTGTGTGTGTGTATTAACCTTGTGTGTGTGTGTGTGTGTATTAACCGTGTGTGTGTGTGTGTGTGTTAACTGTGTGTGTGTGTGTGTGTGTGTGTGTGTATTAACCGTGTGTGTGTGTATGTGTGTGTGTATTAACCTTGTGTGTGTGTGTGTGTGTGTGTGTGTCCAGGTGATGGGCGTGGACGTTTCTCCAGACGGGAAACTGATCGCCACGTCTTCGTACGACCGAACCTTCAAACTCTGGCTGACTGAGTGATGTCACGATGATGACACGATGATGACACTGTGATGTCATAACATCTGTGTTTCTGTTTTTTGTTCCATTTTTAGTAAAATAAAAAGTTGACATTTTGGATTTTTTGTCTCTTATTTTGAATAAAATGAAGACTATTTAGATTTTGATTAATATCTGCTGGTTACCATGGTGACAGCAACCACAGGCCTGTAATCTTTGTTTGCATTTTTCTGATAAATTTTGGTCATTTTTTGACATTTTTTCCACAATTTATTTAAATGTGTTTTTGTTTTCTCAACATTTAGTGATTCTGAATCACACCTGTCTGTGGCAGCAGGTCTGGTCGTCTCACCTGCAAACGGGGCGCTTTAAGGCAAACAGCGCTGTAAATGGGAACGTCGTCCACGTGAATCGTGTAGATCCGAAGAGTTTTATTTGGGGGGGGGGGTACATATTATAATTAGGAGTAACAGAAGCCTCGCCGCATGTCACGCTAGTAAACATAATACACCTGGCTGCAGGTAACGTTAGCCTAGCGTTAGCTTCAGGTTAAACTGCCGACAGCCAAACGGCGAGAAGCGAGACGGTGACAGTCTGACTGCAGCTGCCGACGTCTGAACAACACGGACGGTGCGTTCACCTGAAACTCACCTCGTGGTGCATTCAAAGTTATTGTAAAATACCATTTTCCCATCTGGTGCTTGTTGTCGTTTAACAGGAATTTACTGGTGAAATAAGTTATTACATTATTAATCAATCATTTAATTTTGACCATATGGCCTTAGCAATAAACAAGCTGTTCTTTAATGTCGCTGTTGTGTTCTCCTTTAATATATATATATATATATATATATATACACACACACATATATATATGTATTCATATATATTTTTTTTAATGTCGCTGTTGTGTGCTCCTTTAAAAAAAAAATATATATATATATAAATATATATATATATAAATATATATATAAAATGTGTCACCTTTTTCAGCCCTTCTGAGTCTGCAGTCTGAGTCTTTCCATATAGATATATATATTCATATATATATATATATATATTCATATATAGATATATATATTCATATATAGATATATATTCTTATATAGATATATACATCCATGTATGTTGTATAACTGTGTTAGTAATAAAGGTTTTAAAAAAAGATGATCCTCCGCGTGACCAGATCACGTGAGCGGCCTGCAGCGTGACGTGCTATCAGCTGACTGCAGTCAACAGAAGAAGAAGAAGAGGAATCCTCCGTCGACCTTCATCCCGTGAATCTGTCCGCGTGTCTCGACCTTCCTCCCGTGAATAACCCGACCAGTGACCGACATGGCGAGCCAGTCGCAGGGCATCCAGCAGCTGCTGCAGGCGGAGAAGAGAGCCGCGGAGAAGGTGGCCGAGGCCCGCAAGCGTGAGTACAGCCGCGGCCTGCTAGCACCTTAACCCGGACTCCATGCAAACATAGGCCGCTTTAGAGACTTCTGCTTCTGTTTAACGTTTTATTAATAAAATAACCAAACTGGAGACACGGTCACAACCAGTGACATGTTGTCTCTAATTCGGCTGGCACACAGGCGTCTTTACGTCACGGGTTTCTGGTTAAGTTCAGTTGGTAGCGTCACTGCTACTGCTGCCGTGCGTCGGTTCAATCCTAAACATACGGTTAATATACAGTCTGTTGTTATTACATCACGAATACATGTAGATATTAACCCTTTATTATACAGTCTGTTGTTATTACATCATGAATACATGTAGATATTAACCCTGTTATTACATCATTAGTACATGTAGATATTAACCCTTTATTATACAGTCTGTTGTTATTACATCATGAATACATGTAGATATTAACCCTGTTATTACATCATGAGTACATGTAGATATTAACCCTTTATTATACAGTCTGTTGTTATTACATCATGAGTACATGTAGATATTAACCCTGTTATTACATCATTAGTACATGTAGATATTAACCCTGTTATTACATCATGAGTACATGTAGATATTAACCCGTGGCGCTCTGTAACATCAGCTGTTGGGTTGTTTGAAGTGGCAGAATGTGAAGGGCTCTGGTTGGTCAGTCAGTTAATGATGTATTTAATCATTCATGTATTAATGCAGTTTGTTCTGTGAATCATATTCCGACTGTAGTAACTGTACACCTGCTTATATGTATTTCCATTTACTTCATTAAACACCTTTTACCATAATTATTTAACATTTTCTGAATGATTGATGGTGAAGAAGCTGCTGCTCTGAGTCAGCCGCTAAGCATCATGGGAGATCTGAGTCAGCCGCTAAGCATCATGGGAGATCTGAGTCACAGAGAGACACCGTGGAATCAGTGGACAAAATAACAGAAACACTCAGTATAATAACATTCAGTCTATAACTAAATACCTGTCTGTCTGCCTGTCTCTCTCACCTGTCTGTGTCTCTCACCTGTCTGTCTGTCTGTCTCTCTCACCTGTCTGTGTCTCACCTGTCTGTCTGTCTGTGTCTCACCTGTCTGTGTCTCTCACCTGTCTGTCTGTCTGTCTCTCTCACCTGTCTGTGTCTCACCTGTCTGTCTGTCTGTCTGTGTCTCACCTGTCTGTGTCTCTCACCTGTCTGTCTGTCTCTCTCACCTGTCTGTGTCTCACCTGTCTGTCTGTCTGTCTGTGTCTCATCTGTCTGTGTCTCTAACCTGTCTGTCTGTCTGTGTCTCACCTGTCTGTCTCTCACCTGTCTGTCTGTCTGTCTCTCTCACCTGTCTGTGTCTCACCTGTCTGTCTGTCTGTCTCTCTCACCTGTCTGTGTCTCACCTGTCTGTCTGTCTGTCTGTGTCTCATCTGTCTGTGTCTCTAACCTGTCTGTCTGTCTGTCTCTCACCTGTCTGTCTCTCACCTGTCTGTCTCTCACCTGTCTGTCTGTGTCTCACCTGTCTGTGTCTCTCACCTGTCTGTCTGTCTGTGTCTCTCACCTGTCTGTCTGTCTGCCTGTCTCTCTTACCTGTGTGTGTCTCGTCTGTCTGTCTGTGTCTCACCTGTGTGTGTCTCACCTGTCTGTCTGTCTGTCTGTGTCTCACCTGTGTGTGTCTCACCTGTCTGTCTGTCTGTGTCTCACCTGTGTGTGTCTCACCTGTCTGTCTGTGTCTCACCTGTCTGTCTGTCTGTCTGTCTGTGTCTCACCTGTGTGTGTCTCACCTGTCTGTCTGTCTGTGTCTCACCTGTCTGTGTCTCACCTGTCTGTCTGTGTCTCACCTGTCTGTCTGTCTGTCTGTCTGTGTCTCACCTGTGTGTGTCTCACCTGTCTGTCTGTCTGTCTGTGTCTCACCTGTGTGTGTCTCACCTGTCTGTCTGTCTCTCACCTGTCTGTCTCTCACCTGTCTCCAGGTAAGAACCGGCGTCTGAAGCAGGCTAAAGAAGAAGCTCAGGCTGAGATAGAACAATATCGTCTGCAGAGAGAGAAAGAGTTCAAGACCAAAGAGGCCGCCGTACGTTTAACTATATACTTATACTTATATATATATATATATATATATATATATATATATATATATATATATATATATATATATATATATATATATATATATATATATATATATATATATATATATATATATATATATATATATATATATATATATACACACAGGTGATGTCATAGATACATCAGCTACAGACGGATTTAGTTTTTCTTAGTAGTTCTTTTTTAGTTTTCATTGAATAATTAAATACTTTGTCCCCCCCCCCCCCCCTCCAGGCCCTCGGTTCCCATGGTAACAGTGCGGTGGAGGTGGACCGCGACACGGTGGAGCGTATGAGTCATATCCAGGCTAGTTACCGCAGTAACCGGGAGACGGTGCTGGGAGAGCTGCTGCGCCGCGTCTGCGACATCCAGCCCGAGTTCCACGCCAACTACCGCGTGGCGGGATAAAGGGGGCGGGGCTAACGCAGGAGACACGGACGTTAGCAACATTAGCTTCGTTAGCTTCAATCACAGCCAAAAACCTTTTTAGTTCATCTGGAAAAAAGTGTTTTATTTTGAAGGATTGAAGCACGTAACTTCCTGTTCTCTGCTCCTGAATGTTGTTACTGTGTTGATGTTTACGAAGTATTTATACACATAAATAAATCTTTAAATCTTTCCTCAATCTAACAAAATAAAAGTCTCTGAGCTTTCCAGAGAAAATCAGCCAATCAGGATCCAGGATCCAGCTTAACGTACAATTAAAGAATAAATGAATCTAACTGAAGCTGATTGGTTGTTTTCCTCTGAACTCTCCTCCAATCAGGAGCCACAGTTTGTCTCTGCTCTCACCTGATTGGCTGGAGGAAGTCCAAAGGCTTTTATTGTGAAACTCCCGAGCATTTCCGCAGTTCTTTGATTGTTTTCTGTGTGTGACCATGTGACTTCCTGTTGATGTTTGATGTGGTGATGAAATAATAAACTGAGTGTTGATTGGCTGAAGCTGTGAGATGATTATTGATTATTACTGATAGTAGGCTCGTTCGAGATGAGCCAGATCTGCGCAGAATCGATCACCGGCGATCGCCGCCCGTTGCATGCCGGTTAGATTTGTGTCCGACTTGATCCCGACTTGCTCTGACGTCATGACCACGTAGCAACGATAATCTCACGAGAGCAAGGCGGCCGCAGGTTTGAGACGCAGGTAGCGCAGTTGCTTTTCACCGACTGCAAGACCCAGGCGGACACAAGGCATGCTGGGAAACGCCGGCCTCTCAGCTGATTTAACAGCTGATTGGTTCAGAATCGACAACATGATGACGTTTTATATAAACTTTTTATTGATTTTGAATCAGAGGGATTTTAAATGCTGTGTGTCTGATTTAAAGGCTTATTCTGTACAGAACACATGTTGTGTGGCTGATAGTTATGTTTAGAAGTCAGAGAGACTAAATCTGTTCAGATTACAGATCATCTACAGTCTGTTGTTATTAAAATCAGCAACAGATCACATGTAGAGCATGTTGACAGCTGCTCTGTCATAATAAAACATCTGGAGACTGTGTACAGGCTGATATTTGGGTCTGATAACATTATATTAAATCAGAATCGGACCACAGTGTTTCTGTGACTTCCTGTCCAGCCTGCAGGCTGCTGGATGCGGCTGGAAACTGTCCGACTTCACAGCGGACTTTTGTCACCCCCCCCCCGCTGCTGCCGCCTGCTCTCATCCACTTTACAGGCGAGGCGCAGTTCATCTTGAACGAACCTAATGTCTGAGACCAGAAGTTTAACTGTGTGGATATGAACATTTTAAATCACGTGTGTCAAACTCGAGGCCCGCGGGCCAAATCCGGCCCCTCGCAGGTTTTGATCCAGCCGCATCTCAATTTAGGGTCACAATAAATACCGGCCACCTAGTTTTTGTCGCTGTTGCCGCTTTTTCCCCACGTTTAAGTTGTTTTTGTTGTTTTTGTTCTTTTCTTCAACATTTTATTCTCTGATGCATGAGGAACGTTTTTAGGACTTTATGTCGACCAAACTAAGAGACACGACTTCATAACACACCTAGTAATACACTCAAAGATATCTGACCTTTACTGGGGGGGGGCACTTTTAG
>CM042442.1:33656195-33663695 GCA_023631565.1 Gymnocephalus cernua | reverse complement strand
TTAGTTTTATGTAAACATTACACATCAACCCCTTTAAACATGAAAGAGAGTTCTTAAAATGGTTATATATCTGTGGTCCAATCAGAGATGGTGGGGGCGTGTATCGGAGTCTTCCTATTGGCCGTCCTGTACGAGGGGCTGAAGATGGGCCGGGAGTCTCTGCTGCGCCGCAGTCAGGTCAACGTCCGCTACAACTCGATGCCGCTCCCCGGGGCGGATGGGACCGTTCTCATGGAGACCCACAAGACCGTCGGGTAGGGGGCTAACGCTAATGCTAACAACAACAACAAGACTCACAGTAATGCTAACACTGATGCTAACAGAAAAGCTAACAATGATGCTAACAGAAAAGCTAACACTGATGCTAACAGAGATGCTAACAGTAATGTTAAACCCTCATCTTGTCCTCTCAGGCAGCGGATGCTAAGCCCCGCCCACTTCCTGCAGACGCTGCTGCACATCCTGCAGGTGGTGATCAGCTACTTCCTGATGCTCGTCTTCATGACCTACAACGCCTACCTCTGCATCGCCGTGGCGGCCGGTGCCGGCATGGGCTACTTCCTGTTCAGCTGGCGGAAGGCTGTGGTCGTCGACATCACCGAGCACTGCCACTAGCTAGCGTGCTAGTTAGCATCTGCCACTAGCTAGTGCACTAGTTAGCATCTGGTTTCTGCTGATCACAATCAAAACGCTAACGTTAGCACGCTAGCTGGCCTGGAACTACAAATCCCAGAGTGTTAGCAACAAATTGAGTTAGCGCAGAAAACGAGACCCTGAACACTAACGTCTGTAGTTAGCGATTCGTAAAGACAAACACTTGTTGTCGAGTTTTTTGCCACAAACGTCGAGTGTTTTAGTTGTTTTTTGTGAACTCCTGTTGGTGGGCGAGCCGGCCAATCACAGCTCAGATCATCTCAGACGGTTCTGATTGGCCAAAACCCGTCAAACTGTCTTATTTTATTTTTAGTGCCATGACAACTAAAAGGTTAGCACTCACTGCTACTAGCCAACCTGTTAGCATCCGTAGCTATTCTGTAGTTAGCATTGTTAGCACCCGGTCATTATAAACATTAAAATATATATATTAGGAATGTTTTACACAAGTGTTCATTTAGATTGTTTTGATTTAATTAAAATTATTAAAACTAACATTTTACTTTTGTTGCAGTTAAATAACAAAATAATCTTCAGATTCAGTTTATATTTTAAGAATCGTCAGAGCATCCTCCTTACATTTCTTTAAGAACTCCCATTGGTCCCTGAGCCGGCCAATCAGAGCTCAGATGTTTTTTACAAAAACATCGGATTAATTTTCTTTGATTTTCAAAATAAGACAAACTTTTTACCAGTTTAGAAAAATAAATAAACACATCATGAAGCATTGAGTCGCTTCTTAAATCGCAACCATTTCATGAATGAAATTCACTAAAATAACTTTTAAACCCGTTGTGTTTTTGCTTTGTGTTGTTCTCGCCACCGTCGACCTTAAACCCGACACGTGCTGCCTTACCGCGGCGGGACGTCCTGACAGAGACTGGAGGCCAGTGTTGATCTTTAGGGAAGCTTTACTGTGTTAGAGTCTGAGACGGAGGTCCGGGGACAGAAGACGCTTAAAACTTCTTTAAAGGAGAACTTTGGTTTATTTAAACCTGGACTCTGTGTCTCCATGTTTCTGTGTCTAAGTGACTGATGTGCCAAACTACACCAGACTCCATGTAAATAATCAGGACTTTTATCATCGTAAAACACACTTCATTCAAAGTGGACAGAAACTAAATAAAACTACCAAAAGCCATCTTGGTTCATCTTTCCACTGTTCCAACAATCACCACTCTGGTCTGGTTGGAATAAACCCTTAATTCACCCATTTACATGTGGAGATATGCTGGCTCTATACACGCTAAAAGTAGTGATTATTTACATGGAGTCTGGCTCTATACACGCTAAAAGTAGTGATTATTTACATGGAGTCTGGCTCTATACACGCTAAAAGTCCTGATTATTTACATGGAGTCTGGCTCTATACACGCTAAAAGTAGTGATTATTTACATGGAGTCTGGCTCTATACACGCTAAAAGTCCTGATTATTTACATGGAGTCTGGCTCTATACACACTAAAAGTCCTGATTATTTACATGGAGTCTGGCTCTATACACGCTAAAAGTCCTGATTATTTACATGGAGTCTGGTGTAGTTTGGTGATGGTGATTTCGGGGCTGTTTCATGTTAAACTAAAAGGATCTTACTCTTTAACTAAAAGGTCTATCTCTGTAGGGATCCATCCCATAATGTTGTCAGACACTCAGAATAATAATCTGAGTCTGTCAACAGAACTTTTTAGTTTTTATACTAACTGCTGCTGAACATTAGTCCTGTAGGGTCACATCACAGCCTGGTTCTGGTTTAATACTGGACCAGTTTCAGAGATTGTTGTTCACATCAGAAACTCAGACCCAGAGACATGGAGACACAGAGTCCTGAATAGTAGTAGTAGTAGTAGTAGTAGTAGTAGTAGTAGTAGTAGTAGGATAAAACACCTGAAGTTCTCCTTTAATAATCTTCTGTTTCTGGATGAAATGAACCTCCATAGATGTCATTGATGATTTATTGTAATCGTTTGTTTCTTCTTGTGTTGATTCACACTGAGAGGTGGGCGGAGCTTAATCACTGGACCAATCAGCTCGCAGGGACAGATTCCAGTTACTGGATGAGAGATGAGTGTGAATCTGGTTTATAAATGAAGTCTCTTCTGATTCTGTCTGTGAAGGAAGATGTTTATCAGAATATTAAAATGTTTTAATGTCTCAAATGCTGGAATCATTGAAAAAACGGAATAAAGTTTATGAAAAAACGTCTCGTCTGAAATATTTAATATGAGAATAAAACATGGTGGGGGGGGGGGGGGGGGGGGTTCTTCTGCCCACTTCTTTTGCACATTAACTCCTTCCACATTTTTCAACATAGAAACTACATTCAAACATCAAAACCTTCAGCTTGATTCAGAATAGTGTGCTATTATTTATAATATTCATAACATTCATAATTTCTGAGATATTCAACGTTTAGCGGCCATGTTTGCCCCATTAAAGCGGATGGACACAATGTTCAAAGTTGACACATTTTCATACATTTTCATCTATTAGCTACTCAGTCATACATTCACTGAGAAACTCCATTCAAACTTTAAAATGTTCCCCATCTTTCATACATTCAGGGTTGGTATTCAACTTTAAAATCCCATTAGTACTTTTTAAAATACTCAGTATTCTTTGAGGCTTAGAACAAATGCCTTTCTGCCATTTTTACATTGGTGTGTATGTGATGGAATGAGGGCAGGGCCCAACTGGCAGAGTGGGAAGAGGCAGAAGCTAAATTCTCTTTACCTTGCGAGACCATCCACAGTTTTCACTCTTCATACATTACTTTTACATCAAAATGTAGGGAATCTTGTTCCCTTTCTAACAATGTGCTCACGGAGGCAATCTGACTTTCACACGAGGCGCAGCGAGCTTCCAAGTGAAGCCGTGTCCACCACCTGCCGCACTGCCTCCTGTACTAAATCACACCAGAACAACCAGGAGGAGGAGAGAAACGGGCTGTTTTCAGACAGCTCCTGTCCTCACATTTCTTACACAACACTCACCATTCTTACACAGCATGACCAGCAGGCTGTCACATCTCTCACAGTATCAAACATTAAGCGATAGGAGTCGCGGTTTGTGAGCTAGGAGCAGGACTATCAAAGGAGCGCCAGGCCTTGTTTCTGTGTGAAGGACTCTCTGTTCATTAACTATTGATATCAATATATTCCACATCTTTCAAAGACATTCATACTATTTAAATTCATTCCTACTTTTTCAACTAAAAACTATTCAAACATGCCATCTTTCAAACATTCTGGGTATTATTCCACTTTTCAAAGACATTCATACTGATTAAACCCATTTATTAAAACCACTACTTCACCTTCTGCATACAAAAATGAATCATTAGCATCAGCCTTTCAACATACAGCATAGTTCTCTAGTTCAGCCTCTTATTGCTCAAACTTATTATTTCTTCTTCTTCCACCACATGTTTGTCCCGCTACTAGTCACGGAGCGTTACCAACACGTGCACACAAAATACATCAAAACGTGCGTAATGCTCGGGAACGGTGTTCTATGTGTTTTCTAAGAGATTTTCCGCACAGTTTTCACAAAATCGGCAAAAAACGGCACAACATTTCCCCATAGACTTTAATGGGAAATCTTCAGGAAATCGCTTAACATCGCTCAACACATCCTCTCTCTGGGGCCATGCTGTATCACCATACTTTAATGTAGAAATATGATTAGAAGTTTAAACCAAAGACAAGACTCTGGCCTTTACTGGGCTGAATGGGCATTCTGATATCAAACACGGTTTCTACCAAATCACAGTTTACGTATCGTTTTCAGACCGTTTCAGATTTTCCAATGTGTGTGTAGGGGCTGTGGTACGATTCTCTGAAGTTTCTCCAAACTAATATCTGTCTCCTCTACAGTTTTCACTCTTCATACATCACTGTTGGTCAACATGTAGGAAGTGTTGTTCCGGTCGCAGACATGTAACTCTGGAGTCCAGCAGACCTAAAGCTCTGTTCGTACCAACTGCTGATAGAAACAAAGAAAATAAACATGTGGAAGTACTCAGACGGTTCCCTGTGTTACCGGCTCTGAGTCGCATGTATTTGAAACGACAAACATAAAAACACATCAATGCGTTCGCCAGACTTTCATCTCTCTGGTGATGAAAATATGTTAATAACTATAATTAATAACTATTTTAATATAACGTTTTTTGAATTACAGAAATAAAGAGGTATAATTAATGGACAGGTTTGACCCGTGGAAGATACTGTCTCCCCCCCCTCCCCCTCTACCCCCTCACTGTGTAAATCACCATAGCAATACAGTATTTTTTCAAAAAAAAAATTTTTTATGAAAACATTTTTCTTCAAAACAATTTCAATTATAATAATAATAATAAATAATAATTTATGTTTTTGAACAATTTTGTAGTTGTTTTTGCCGCCTTTTTCAATAAACACGATCTCTCCCAAAGTTCCTCCCTGGGGGGGAAACGCGGGTTAGTTTAGAGATTTTGGGTTCTTTGTGTCAGACTGGAGGAAAGAAAACATTCATGTTACTAACTCTGTTTATGTCTGTACATTTGTCCTAAACCCCCAAAAGGAAGCGTGACATGACGCCTCATTTGCACATTTCAGAAAACAACCAGGGACGTTTAAAGGTGATTTAATATGTTTTATTGGCTGTTTTTTTGCATTTAATTGTCCATTAAAGTTGTAAAGTATTCCCTTATTTTAACTCTTTTATTAGAACAACAACACAGAATATTTAGCCACATTATCACATTATTAAACAAAACAAAAATCTAATTTGTTGTCCTCTAACTACAAATGATTAATTATCCATGTTATTTACCTACATTTTGAATGGACTTCCGGTTACCTGTAGGCGGCGGTAATTAGCTGTAACACCGCCGAGCTGCCGGAAGAAAAGCAGAAGAAGAAGAACTTCCGGGTGACAGGTGGATGTTGTTTTGCTGTGGGTCAAATATTCAATATTCCTCCTTTAAGTTCTTTCTAACGTTATTGCCCCGGGACGTGTTTACGTCTGTTTACCCCGGTCCCCCCGCAGTCTGTCCCGCGCCCCCTCCGACCCTCTGATGGCCTCCCGGCGGCCGGACAGCTTCGACGGGCTCGGGTACCGCGGCCGCGAGGACCCGCTGTACGGAGCCTCGTACCCGGTCAGAAGCGCTGGAGGCCCCGCGGAGCTGCAGCACCACCACTGGGTCACCAGCCCGCCGGACATCCCGGGCAGCCGCAACCTGCACCACACAGACCGGACCCCGCAGCTCGAGGAGCCGCTGGGGGGCCCCGGAGGTCCCGCTGCCGCCTGGGAGGCTCCGCAACCCGGAGGACCTCCAGCTGGTAGGTCGGAGGGGAGGGTTAGCTAACAGGCTAGCAGGCTAACTGGCTAGTAGTACCATGTATGTCAGGCTAACAGGCTAGTAGGCTAACAGGCTAATAGTACCATGTATGTCAGGCCAACAGGCTAGTAGGCTAATAGTACCATGTATGTCAGGCTAACAGGCTAGCAGGCTAACTGGCTAATAGTACCATGTATGTCAGGCTAACAGGCTAGTAGGCTAATAGTACCATGTATGTCAGGCTAACTGGCTAATAACACCATGTATATTAGGCTAACTGGCTAATAGTACCCTGTATATTAGGCTAACTGGCTAATAGCACCCTGTATATTAGGCTAACTGGCTAATAGTACCATGTATGTCTGGCTAACTGGCTAATAGCACCCTGTATATTAGGCTAACTGGCTAATAGCAACCTGTATATTAGGCTAACAGGCTAATAGCACCCTGTATATTAGGCTAACTGGCTAATAGTGCCCTGTATATTAGGCTAACTGGCTAATAGTGCCATGTATATCAAGCTAACAGGCTAACTGACCAACAGACAAACAGGCTAATAGTAACATTAACATGCCAACAAGAAAACACTGAAGACTAATGAATCAAGCTAACTGGTCGTTAGCTTGCAGGCTAATCCTATAATAGGAACTATATGTAGCAGGCTAATTAGCACCATTAGAAGTACGTGGAACATTCCAGCTAACGAGGCTAATGCTCAGTTAAAAACGAGCTTCTCTTCATGTTATTTTAATTGTAATACTATTTAATTTGTTTCTTTAACATTTGTTTCAGCTTATGAAAGTTTATTCATATTATTCTCTTCGATACTGAGAGATTATTCTACAGAGACATTTCCGGTGGCAGCCTGAGATGCCACAAATTTACTCGGGCCCCTGCCGCTGTTTGTGTGGTATTTCCGGTGGCCGCGGCCGTTCTCTTAATACATCCATGGCCGCGGCACCTGCCGCTGTCTGTGTGGGTTGCCACCGGTTCACCGTAAGATGCCATGGCACATTTCACCGATTACGGGGTATAACGGTGGCAAACAAGGGCTGTGTCCGAAATCACCCACTACTCATATAGCCGCTAGCAAGCCACATGCAACCAAACCAGTAGCCTGTCGTACCAGTTTATCAATGTTAACCCTTGCCAACATTAGACTTGGCAGCATGTTCACGACCAGTTTTCATGTTGTTGTTCTTTCAGAGCAGCTGAATCGATTTGCAGGATTTGGAATCGGACTCGTCAGGTTGGAAATTAAATTCTTCTTCTTCTAATCATGTAATAAATGTTTTGGTCATGTGATCCGCTTTGACAGGCCAATCAGACTAATGAAGCAGAGGATTTTCAGAATAAAAGTCTGTAAATAATGTGTGTTTGTGTGTCTGCAGTCTGTTCACTGAGAACGTCCTCGCTCACCCCTGCATCGTCTTCCGCAGACAGTGTCAGGTATCTGCTCACCTGTCTTATCAACAGCTGTCTCACCTGTAATAACTCGGCCATAACTCGGCTGTAACTCGGCCATA